>LKNJ01001521.1:0-108745 GCA_002120245.1 Maccullochella peelii | reverse complement strand
CTCTCTCATCTTTTTAAGTGGGAGAACTTGCACAATTGGTGGCTGACTAAATACTTTTTTGCCCCACTGTATGTGTGCGCGTGTGTTCTCCACTATGCAATGTGTGATAAATTATGCACTGGGTGGACAGTTGGCTTCCCGCCTGGACCAACAAACTAATTAATTTCCTCAGATATCACAAGTATCAGGTAGATTGTAGAGTCAGATTCCAGAATAAAAGAGTGGCTGGCATTCTCAAAGTGATAAAAATGAGGAGTCATTTATGTCCCGCATTGCCAGTCTTGAAGGACCTCCACACTTCATTTGTGATGTTCCACTGCAGTAGAAAGGTCTGGCTGAGATCAGTATCATTATGTAGTAGGTTAAAAAAAAAAAAAAAAGTTTGGGGTAGTTTTAATTTCTTAAACCAACCAGACGGACAGGTGTAAACTGCACTGACCTCCCAAAATACAAATGCATTTCCTGTGACATCTCTGAGAGGTTAATGGAACCATTTGCTTTAAAACTCCATAAAATATGTCTTTATGAATGACAAGTGGAAAGTTGACAGAGAGAATGAGGAGGTGAAAAAGAAAAGTGGAAAAGAGTGCTGTCCTCACTTAGCTGTGCTCCGAGAACACAGCTTTGACAGGAACATTAATAGAAAGATTTTTTAAAAGGCATGAATCACGCTGTGCACTGTAGGAGACATTTTATAGTTTGATTCAGATAAATGTATTTAACGGACGAAGAACACAAACCTATGAAATAATTTATATTGTATAGTCCTAAAATTAAACAGCATTCTGGCATTCTGTATCATTAGCATTGCAGCCAGGACATTTTTTTGTTTGTGTATTTATTCTGTATTAATTCTGTTTTAATTGTACTCTCGACATAATTGAAAATGAGGGCATGCCCTCAATGATTCCTCGAGAATTCAAAATGTTAACACAGCAGAAATTCTGAATTGGTGCAAGATCTTTTGTAGATACTGTATGAATATGAAGTCTTGTTATGAGTTTGACAATTATGTTGTACATCACGTATAAAAGATTGGTTTCATACTTTATGAGCACTAATTAGAAAGAGATTGGTCGGGAAATGGAAATTCAACAATCTTGATTACATTTATATAATTGAGTATTTTTCATTATCACAATTAGCAGTCACGAGCAATTAAACACTCTTTTAAATTATTATTTAAAAAATAATGCAACTTTCTTAATGTGTGTTTTCTACTGCGTGCATGTGTGTGTGCGCAGGTGTGCTATGGAATCTGTCGTCATGTGACGCTCTGAAGATGCCAATCATCCAGGACGCCCTGGCCGTTCTGACCAATAGCGTCATCATACCCCACTCTAACTGGGACTCCTCCCCCAATCACCATGACGACCGCAAGCTCCACCTTCATACCTCCCAGGTGCTGCGCAATGCTACAGGCTGCCTCAGGTAAAAGCAGCACACACACACTCGAGAGCACACACATACGCTCCTATAGTGGACAATCCTGTCGAGACATATCTATGCACTTTTTTTTTCTCTCTCTCTTCCCTAATCAACAACATGTCATATACACATACTGTATGTTTCCACTTTCTTTCCTATAAAAACAGTTTACAGATCAAATTGTTGTTATTGATTTCTTACAGACATACACGCTCCACAGTGTATGCAAACTGTGTTTGTGTGTGAAAAGCATTCACCATAATGAGGCAATCTTATTGTTTGTGAATGAATATTGTCTCTTTTGAATCTTCACTCCTGTGTAATTGTACATATTCACAAACTATAAACAATACTCTGCACAGTTGTCTCTCTCTCTCTCTCTCTCTCTCTCTCTCATTCATTCGCTTTATCTCTCTCACTAACTTGTGCTGGTAACCATAGCAACAACTCCTCCAATTGTACGAGCCCTTTGTGTGTCAAGACTTTCTTATTGGTGCATTATACTGATCAGTATGTTCCTTAGTTGCTAAAGCTTGAAATAATGAAGGACAAGTTGCAGCTTTGTAGATCATGGTGTTTATTTGACTTTTTGGAAGTCGGAGAAGTCAAGTCACTAATCCAATTTTGCACACTGAAATTGGATACATTTCCAACACTGAAAAAGGGCTTAATATCACTGTATTCAGTACCTGTGGATATTAAAGCTGCACTAACACCAGTACGAAAAAGTTTTAATGCCATGTCAATACCAAGACAATCTAATGCCAATCAAGTAATTTCAAAATAAAGATTGCCAGTTCCAGTCTGCAGACATAGCATTGTATGTGTGTTCATGCTTGTGTATACAGTATGTGTGTTCAGTCAAGGCATGGTGACAAACTACCCCCCCATGTGAAGTCATGTATCTGTTGCAGAGAACCCATGCTAATCCTGGACATGCCAAGTAGAAAACTGAAATCTTATACATTACAAGGTCATATTGTAATTTACATTGAGGGAGCGACAGGTCTGTTTTTCCTAATCTCTCAGAAATTGATTACCTCTGATTTTATTTACATTGTTTAAATTCGCTCTGCTGCATTACAGGAAGAAGAATGTCTAAATGTATTTGGTTATTTAACATAAATTGTTGAATGTTATTATGATATTTGTTTCTCAATTTAATTTTATTTGTTAAAATGTGTATTGTGTTAAAGCTAACTAATTATTCAATATAGATACGATGCAATACACACAAAAAGAAGAGTTGGTAAAAATGTAAAAACTGTACTATTACAGTGGATGCAACAATTTAATCAAGTCCGATGTAATTCATATGCTGACTTTAATAAAGTTGGTTGAACTAATTTTCTTGGCTTTTTCATGTAGGCTGTACTTGTACTCTTACAGAGCTATCCAACATGCCAGTTTACCAATTGCATTTGATTTTACTTTTTAAAAGAGCTAGTGTGCCCATACTGTAGTATCTCTTACATTAACACAACTCCTCATGTTGTTTCAACAACATCTTACAAGTGCAATGAACCTGCTAGTTTTAGTGACATGCATTTTTGACAGTGACAGTTCACATGTGTACAGTAAACTGAGCATAAGGTTATTAAGATAAATAATACAAACCTCCTTGTATAAGGAATTTTCTCTTTGCTTCTTTCATTGATACAAAAATGTGTTCGCTGCCTGACAGAACATGAGCGGCAGAAATGTGCAGCTATTTTTTTGCTCACAAGTAAAATTGGTTTCACATAACTATTTTAAATTAAGCAACCTAATGTTGTTGGATAAGTAGATAAGAAAACCATCGTGCTAAGCTGACATGTCGCTGATTTAAAAAGTCAATGCGGCAGACTAGGTGTAGCAGGAAATTGCCAAGACATTTGTCCACAGGATTTACAAAGAAATTCCCATTTCTTTGTAAATGGATTTGACTGTGTACAAGAGTCTGCATTCAATGTGACATTGGTAGATACACTTTCAAGTTCACCTTAAAACCACATTAGCTCTGTGATAGGACAACACTTTATATATTCCAGATAATTATCACCGAAAAATCAATAGTTTACATTTTAGAATTTGCCTTTGGTCTGATCTCGAAAATTAGCGAGGATGCTAAAATTCAACCATTGTACGTAGTAAAATCCCCTTCACAAACACACTACTGTAGTTGTGTAGTTGGCTGTGTGTTTTTGACTTGTATGCCGTTGGCACAAAAAAGGAGCTCCGGTCCTTGATCCTATAAACAACATTTGTTCATCTACAGTATGTACACACACTCTCACACCAACTCCACAGAGGGCTGAGATGGTTTAGAAAAAACAACTCCTCCATGTCCACTTGGCCGTCTCTTTGAGTTGTATACTCAATCAACCACCAGCAGCCTCCGGATTAAACCTCACCCCACTCGCTTTGCAGAGCTCATCTCAAGCTGTTTTCGAATGGTTATCTCCAGCTATTGAATGTCTCTCAAAAGCATTTCAAAGCCATTCTGAAGATGTTACAAACAGGTGTTTGTATGTACTCACATTTTGCGTGTAAGGTGCTACATCATGTGCATGTGCAGGTGTGTCTGCAATCAACATACTAAAGCAAAGGCTCCAGTTGCTCCGGTCATTGTTCAATTTGTGATCCCTTTAAATATGAATACTTGCTTGCACAATTGTGGTCTTCCTAAATGAATATTGACTTGCTGGATATTTACATACTTCAGTCAGACTTCTCTGACCGCTGGCTGACAAGTCAAATGTACATCATCTCCCAGTCAATGGGAAAACACCGATCCAACACTGGCATTTCTTTTTTAAAGGCATTCATTCATCTGTATCAATTGTTACTAATTTCAACATGTAAAAGATATCTTAAACACAATAGCACCATAGCTCTACATTTCTGTATGTTTGCTGCCCTATTGTACTCCACCTTAGAGGATCTACTGTATTGTGAAGTACACCACTTTGATTCCTATTCTAAATTTGAACTACAGCTTGCAGTGCCGGGAGTATTGCTTGGATGCAGTTAGAGACGGTATGGCATAAATAAGCATTTGAAAGGTAAAATCCAGCTGAGTTTTTTCCTTATAACCCTCTCCGGCTTTTGTTGTCAGCATTCTAATGGAACAGCACAGGAACTGCCATGGGGGCCTGTGGCACAGGACAAGATGATTATACGCAATAACTCAATATCACAAACACCTGTACAAATCTAATTCAGTCCACTAATAGCTTTGCATTTGCAATAAATATTACATTGGGGAAACTTATGTTTTTGTTTTTGTTTTTTTGCTGGGATGAGTCAGAGTCGCAGCAGTGCTGATTTAACTTATTTTATAGGCTGTTTTGCATTATTGCATTTGCATTTGGGTTGCATTTTCTGCCCACCTGTGTATGGATGGGGATGACAACACATTACACTTTTAAGGGATTGAGAGGATGGTCCAATACCACTGAAATGTCAAAAACATCTTTTGTTTAGAAAAAACAATGATTAAATGCATAAGAAAAAATATAGGTGTTTATAACTGGGTACTTGCAAGGGTACTGAATATAGGTAGTAATATAGGTAGATTATGAAGTTATTCTTCTGTGTAATATCTATTAAATGTATTGATATTTGCAGTTGGAAGAAGTAGCAGCTTGTGCATCAGAGATAATGAGTTTCGTATCTTAAAGCTACAATTTGTAAAAAGTTTAAATAAACACATTAATTGAATTTCTATGGATGTTTATGCTATTTAAGGCCAAATGAGCTGGGATTCTGCACATTTTGGCAATGGCTAAGTGTCAGTTGTGTTTAAATCATGACACCAGGAAAGAGGAGGTGAATCTAAAGGGTTAGTAGGTAGTTAACAGACTAAATTCACCTCCAATGCACTGCAATGACGGCAGACGTCTCAGATGTCTAAAAAATCTACCTCACCAGCTGTATGGCTAGATACTAGTAAGGGTATATGGAAAATATGTTTTTTTGTGATTTGACAGGATCTGATTATTTAAAAGTAAAGTGGTAAATGCTGTGCATGATAAGACTGCACAATAAATGTTGCCTTGATTTTGCAAGATTTGTTTAATATGGGAATCAGAACATTTGTGGTGTTTCTTGTAGTTGTTTGTTTATCCCAAAGCAATATGTATTACCTTAAACTTTTAAGACTAAGTTATCAGTTTTTTTTTCCCCAGAGACGTCTGTTGACTTTCGACTTTTATGTCAAGTTTATTGTTTCCTAACTCACTAAAGTGTTTATATGACTTTAGTGTTTGTGTGTACCTCTGAAGATGCAGGGGAAGACAAATGATGCTGTCAGCGCACTGCTCCACACTGTGAAGTTACAGATCTAATTGTAAAAGCTGGTAAAGGAGAAGGAGGACAGGAGAGTGGAGGAGAAAGCGGCCCAAAGTTGGAAAGATTGGAACAGAGAGAATGTAGAAGTGGTGAGCAACGAGAAGGAGAGACTAACAGGATCTCAAAGCAGGGAGCTGAGACACAGAGAGTAATGAAGGTGTTTCTGCTGCTCTCGAGGGTTGTTTTCTATCTCACTATCTGTTCTGGGGGGTTAAAGTGACACAAGGCCACAATGTTCAGGTCTCGGTGTACCTCAGCTCAATTTCAGACCTCTCACCTCTCTCATTATCCCCGTGTGCTTGTGTGTCTGTGTAATGCGTGAGAGAGGTTGTGTGTGTGTGTGCCTGTGCGTTTGAGGGTGTATGCACAGTATGTGAGCCCGCATATGGGGATGTATATGTACATGTCCGTGTGTGTGTGTGTGTGTGTGTGTGCACACTGAAAAGCAAAGGTGTTAAACTGAATCAATCTCAGGAGTGACAGCTGGCGTGGAGGAGTTGCATATGATAATGGGAATGAACTGGTGTCAAGGCATCAGGTGTTTTTCAATTAAGGGTGTGTGCTAGTGTGTGAATGTGTGCATTTTCATGTATGTTTGTGTGTTCATATGTGCATATAATAAATGTGGGCCAGGCAACTAATGATGCTGATGGACCCGTATGTTGTCTAATCAGGTGGCGGGCACTGAAGGCCCCTCCCTATTCACACATATGCGCGCGCACACACACACAGTGTTATCAGGCCAGACACAAGGTCTCCTGTGGAGGGGTTTCCATATCCTCCATTCAGAGGCTGTTTACCTTCCTGCAGGTTGCTGGTTTACAGCCAAGTCGGAGAAAACCTGCTGCCTCCATGCTGTATACACTGTATGTGTGTGTGTGTTTCCATACTTAGCAGGATCACACACTCATAAGCACTTTCATTGTGTTTCCTTTTAGACACCCACAGATGTGTGAGAGTAGGATGGCTTATTAGATGAATCAAGAATAAGGAGTGTGTGGTCAGGGATCAGTTTGTTTCCATATTTATTTAATTGATTAATTGGTTTGTATGCATGTGTGTGCCATCTGGTGATGACCCTCTCCTGTCAGTGCCCCCCTCTCTCACACACACAAAGTTGTGCAGAGCTACCACACACCAGCTGTTTGAGACAAAGTCACTCAGTGGTCATTTGTTCCTTGAGCAACATTAGAGAGCCATCTGTCCGAGATTCACTCATGTTCTCATCTTTCCCGTACATGCTGCATTCATTTTCAAACAACTAAAACTGTAGAAAGTGACTAACTTGTGATTTGCTCAGTGACTGTCAACTACTTTCCTGAGGTACACTGTTGCACACTGGAAAGTAAAATTTGTGTCAAATTAAAAATTTACTGTATAACCTGTCTAGTATCTTCTAAACAGTATAATTGGCAAAAAACAAGTTCAGCTTTGCCGTGCTTTAATGATCGCCAAGCCAGCCCCTGCACATACAAGGAAGCTTGTTAGTGAACTTTTTCCTCACTTATGTGTGGATGCTACATTTCTGAAAATATTTATATATACATGCTGTTAACCATTATATATAGGTTGTAATATACCCTTGTATTTTGTGTTTTACTGTGATTATGTACTTTGTGTACTTTTTGCATTACCATTGCACCAGTAATTGCAGTGAAACATTCTCCTTTTGGTAGTGTAATTGTGGTTGCAATAGTAGAAACTCTGTCTACACTGATTTCAAATCAAATGGAAACTGCATAGGTAACAGGTTTACCATGTGAGAAGAGACTACTTATACAAAATACAAAACCAGAGCAATACCATATTCAACTTATATTTTTGTTTTTGGTGCAATGGACCAAATAAGTCATTCGTAGAGTTCATTTGTAGCCTAAAGTTTTGATGATAAAAATGTTTGACAGGTTGCTAGATTGGATGATAACTGGAAAAATGAAGTGACAGGTGACATGCTATCCCTCAAGCAAGGCACATTGTTGACTTCAGGGAAGTAGTGGTCAAAAGGAGCAAATCAGTTGAAAAAAAAAATCAGTCCATTGGCTTAAAAGATGTAATTTCCTAATGATTTTTCTGGGCATTTTATGATTTATTAGACATTGACTGTAGAGAGAAGACAGGAAACGAGGGAGAGAGGGATGCAACAAAGATCCACAGAGACATTATGGTTCATGGTTGGCATCTTAACCCCTAAGCCAAAGGGGCACCCCTAAAGAAAGATATGTAATAATACTTGAGTCATTTACTGTAACAACTTAAATGGTTGCTGTCCTAAATATTCTAAAAAGTTCTTGCATGACACAGCTTCTGTAAGTAACCAAGGCTGTCTGGGATCTGAAAAGTGCAAGTTAACAAGGTGTTTTATCTTTCAGGTTCAGGTTCCTTTATTTGTACCCGTAGGTAGATTTGTTTTGCAGTTCAGAAGAGTTTAAAGACAGACATTTCTCCCAAAAAAAAAATATATACAGTGTATATGTAAAAAAAATTGTTTTGTCACCCTTGCTAAATCTTATACTTGTTTCAGTTTAATTGTACTGTCCTATTCATGCACTGAATTCAATCAAGTTTCTTCATTTCCTTATTTTTGTTGTCATTTGTTCCAAAAGAGGACATATTTGTGTCTCTCAGTACTTTTAATGTTACTGGCCCAGCAGCACTACAATAAATATTTTAATATGTTTTTAATTTGTTTCCCTGAAAGAGGGCTCATGCCAATACTGCCACACCTCTCTCAATGTTTCCTCCCAGAATGCCCCTTGAGAACAAGCCAAATGTTGTTTATTTTGCTTCAGGAAGACAGAAATGACTGAATATTACCACTTAATGGCAAATGTTACCACTATTAGGGCTAGTAAACACATTTTTCAAAACATTCTGAGAAAAAGTTGGGAAATGGCTGCTCTTTAGCACTGGCACCAATGGCCCTTTCCTGTTACTTAACTGCAGCTAAAATAACAACTGTTAAATTCTGAATGGGATGCTTAATCAAGTTCTGTGTCTTTTTGCTCAGTAGGTAATTATTTAACAATGCAGGCTAATGAGTTCTACTGAATTAATGAGGAGTGACATCAGATAGGATGAAGTGTAAGCCTGTAATGGACTCGTTAAATAGTAGAGATTTCCAGTTAAAATTAAGGACATTCACAGACACCATCATTCTCACACACATACACACACACACACACACACACACACACAGACAGACACACTGACAAGTAATTGAAAGCCAGCATGTATAGGTGCTCACATGCCCTCCTTCAGCAAATAGTTTTTAGAGTTTATGCACAAACACATTGCTAAAAATGTCATCTTCCATACTCACCCTTCATCTTCTTATGAAATATGCCATCTGATCTGCTCTCGCTCTTGCTATGGTGATAACCATGTGCACTGATTATGTTACCAGGGTCCACGAATCCCTTATGTTAGAGTGAGGACGCTGACTCAAACAAACAAGCTAGCATTATCTAAATATTCCGTGATGTAACACAACAAAGATGTGAGAATGCCTGAGGACACATTACACCCAGACAAAAAAAAAAAAGTTAGCAGGCTATTTTCCACATAAGAAATCCTGGCCTCACTGTGTTAGTCAGTAACTAGCACAGAAGGAAAGGCGTGTTGCAGAAAGGCACAATATTTCACGCTTCATTACAGAACCACTAGACTAACAAGCACATGTGCAAAGGCAGCAAGCTCACACACACACATACAGACACAAGCACGTTCACATTCTTTCTTACATGTACACACACACACACACACACACACACACACACACACACACACACACACACACACAGCAATGTCCATCTCCAGTCCATGGGGCAGCTGTGTTCAGGCCTTTCCAGGGCTATTAAACCATACATAACAGGCAGCCAGTGTAGTTATGGACATGACATAGTACAAGACCAACATCAGAATCATTTTCAAGTCTAGGTATTTAAAATATTGTACAGGAATTTGCATGGCATGTGAGTAGGCCTACATCACTGTGTGATACTAACTGTACAAGCTGTAGAAAGACAGGGACCTTGAATGTATTGAGACTACATAGACATCTTTCTGGCTTTACTTTACATCTCCTATACGCTGCTCTATACGATGCTCTATTTTACAATAGAGGATGGATTCCATTCCACTCACAGGGATGTCATTGGTCTGTGTTTATAATTTTCAGTCTGAAAAAAAATGTGACTTCTCTAGAGCAATTCATATCTTTTATTTTTATTGTGTTTTGAAAACAAGTGTGGGACATGCACTTGCAGAATTGTGGTTCTTCAACACCTGGTCCGAGAGGATTGAAACCAGTTCTTCAGCGGTCTTGTTCAGAATGAGTACATCCCAGTCTTAGAAAAACTGAGCTTGAATGACGTGTTGGCTGTGCAGAACTAGTCAGCTTTAACATTAAAGAAACATATCTTTATCCACAGAGAGACAAAGCAAAGATGTAATGTCCACTTTAGTTAATTCTTTGTCAGTGTGATAGTTATAAGGTGAGAAGATTTACAATGCGAAACAGGAGCTTCCCAAATGCTGGTCCATCAGTGAAAGAGCCATCAAGTGTCAAGTTAATTAAGAAGTTCTTAAGTTAGTTTAAAGAACTTAAAATTCTTGTCCATCCATATACAACAGAAGCATCTCCATGTCTTGACAGTGTACCTCCATGCGGGCAAACATCCCCATTTTCTGAAAGTTCTCTCGTTTAAACATTTATGCTGCACAGCCAGGTGCCTTCTCCTCCACCCATGAAAAGGCCTCAGATAAAAAAACTTGATGGAAATCTCAGTAGAAGTCAGCATATTCAAGGCTGAGCATTAAAGCAATAAATAATCCAACCTCTCTCTCTTTCTCACCCACCCACCTCCTGTTTCCTGCGCTTAAACATTAGTCAAGATTAAGTGTTTTCACTGTTTTGTTTTATATCAACTCGACAGAGAATTGTCTCTGCTAAGCAGGTTTTCCATCGTGTGCTTGTTTGCCCATTAGCATTCAAAGCGGGTGAAAATGACTTGACCTTCTCTTGGAAGCGCGGAGCCGTGAACGTGAAGTTTTAATTGAGTTCTTGTGTCTTCCCCCCTCTCTCTCTCTCTCTCTCTGTTTCTCATCAGTACAATAAATGATTGACCTCATCTCATAGACTGGTGAAACAGCTGTGATCTCTTTATTATGCCAATGGGACGGATGAACTTATTCATTCATACCATCACATTGTCTCCTCATTCACACCTCTATTGTCTGTCTCTTCAGTTTTTTTGACATTTCCCCTTTAAAGAAAGATGTTTAAACTCATGTAACCAAACTTCAGTAATTGGTTTGTTAATTCTTTTGATTTCTTGCTCTTTGTTTTGCCATTTGTCTGCACCCATTTCCCCTTATCAGCAAGACAGCATAATGGAGGGGATTTATTGCAGTATTGTTCTGAAATAAAGGTTCAGTGTGTAAGAACCAGCCAATAAATATAGAGATATAAAAACATAAAAGCCGTGGCTGTACATCCACACAGTTGTATTGTAGCTAAAGGCCATAATGGCATGGTATGATGGTATGACATATTTGCAAACTTCGCTTAGTGTGTTATTGCCTAGTCTTACTCCCTGGCCCAATTTTTTAAGACTTAACCATAAGAAACAGCTTTGTGGTTTGATAATGTTAATGTTAAAATACAGCTACAAGTCACATAATATTAGATCCTGTGCAAATCACATCAAAGTTCATTGTTGTGTTTCAAACCACTGGTCAAAGTGTTTAGTAAGCTAGACAAGTGGACCTTATCTAAACACAGAGTCAGATTTGGTCCCACGGTGATAAATTGATCCATTCTCAGTCAAAAGCAGCACAGAAATGAACACCGAGACAGCCAAGTAGTTATAAAATCACAATCAGCTGTTCATGGTCATGCTCGACAACAATTGTAGCCTTCCAATATGGCTACGAGAGGATGTACTGTAGCAAATAACCTCAAAACCTCTACGCACTCATCCACTTAAGTGTACTTGCCTCCCCTGAGCATTGCATTCCCACTCTACAACTATCACTACACTAATAGTGACAGTATTATGTACTATAACAAGACATCACTGTTTCCTTCCATTGGCACTTTGAACTGAATTGACAGGAATTGATTTTGCAGATTATGGCCATGCTGAGAAAATGTACTGAGTGGTTGTGACGATGAGTTTTTAAGATTGCGAGTATACATTTGTCTCTTGGGTATTTACACATAGACAGACACACATACTACACTATGCTTGTTATGGCTCTAACATTGATTTCCCTAAAGGCTGTCTACAGCATGATACACACAGAGACACTCTCTACGCTCACTTAGAAACATTTCAGTGAATGCTATTTTTGAGCAAAAGATTGGCTGAATGTATGAAGCTGTTTTTGGAAAATTAACTTCAGGAACTTCTTAGGGAATAAAAAGCTGTGTGAAGTTGCCTATGTTTTGATTCCAAACCTGCCTGTAATTTTGTCTTCATAGCACCATGTAAACTAGGACTGTACAATGAATCAAAATATTGTCGCAATGTGTCTAGGTGCAATATCCAAATCGCAGGACCTGCAGTTTTCTGAAAAAGGTAAAATGTGTCCCATACCCATTATAAATGAAGCCTTGTGATGCTACAGAGATGCCCCGGCCTACAAATCACATTCTCCAGAAGTAAGGGACCATGCTTGTTTGGTACAGACCCTGGCAAAAATCACATATTTATATTTTTTTCAGTGAAAATGAAAATGCAAAAATTACAATTCCCACTAAAATCAAGACTCGTATTGTGATCGCAATATCTGTCAAAATAACCGCAATATGATTTTGTTCAGCCCTAATAAGCGCAAAGTACAGTGCGACAGAATGATCCTCCTCTTTCTGATCCCGCCCCCTTCCAAGTTGTTAATCAATTTAAAATATATATATATACCTATTTCTCAGTTTTTTGGTCATATTTCATTAGCAGTAACACTGTGATAACACACTGGTCATCCTAATTATATCCAGTTTGTGTTCATGTAAAGTGTATGCTAATCATGTCATTTTTGAAGTTACATAAACATTCAGCTGTGTCTATTCATTTCAGTGTTGAGTGTTGTTGATGTAATGCATCAGTAAACATTATGTCTCCTTAAAGGCAAAGTAATAAAGCATTTTGGGCACACTATATACAGTAATTCATTATGCGTGTTCATGCGCTTATTTACATATAGTGAAAGTGTTAGTTGCTTGTGTGCTTTTTGTCGTACGGATTCAGCTGCAACAGGGATTTCTAAGGGAAATACAATATTCACTCTAGCTCATGCTACACACCTCAGTTTCATATTTATTTTATTGACACAGACAAATGAGTCAGTGTCTGGTATTGAGTGTATCTGTATCACAAACAGCTCCATGTTGAAACCCAAACAAATCCAACCCAACACCACCCACCTGTACCTCCAGTTCAATTACAATTCTATTCATTATTGCTGTGCATCATATTGGCAAAGCTGCTAATAATAAATGGAACAATATTGTCAAATTATCAAAGCAGCGTTGGTGTGAGTGTTGGCTGTGAAGTTCAGTCACCAACTGTCTGACTAAAGCAGCTTCTTTTTTTGTTTTTTTTCTTTTGTTTTTTCTGGACTCAAGTCAAGTGCTTTAAATTGAAGCGAGCCTTCGGGGCAGAGATTGAGATGTATCCAGAATTTTAATGTTCCCTTTTCAGTTGTTTAGTTTAGGTAGAGCTGCCAGGTTCTCCGGTATCTGTCTCTCATTCTCTCTCCTTCCCTCTGCCTCTGTCTTTCTACACCTCTCATTACCAGCTTTCTTTTTTTCTTTCATCTGTCTTCCTGTCTTATCTTCCCTCCGCACCAACTCTCTTTCTTTCCCCCATTTGTTTTTTTTTTCTTTGGCAAACACACAGACACATACACACATACTCTGACCAGTGTTCTTCTTGTGTGTGTGTTGCAGGAATGTAAGCTCCGCAGGTGAGGAGGCGAGACGAAGGATGAGGGAGTGTGACGGCCTGACAGATGCTCTGCTCTACGTCATCCAGACCTCTCTGGGCAGCAGCGAGATCGACAGCAAGGTGTGTGTGTGTGTGTGTGTGTGTGTGTGTGTGTGTGTGCGCGCGTGTGTGACTGAACGCCATAGTTTGTGTTTATGTAATGTGCATGACTGTGCCTGCATAAATTCATTCATGCTGTTATTTGTCTTTCCACCTCCATCCATTGTGCTTTGTATTTAAACCACACTAGGCAAGCTTATCATACAATAAATGTGTAATTTCAAACTAAATCATAAAGTTGGGCTGCAAGAGAGAAAGTGTCTCATTCCCTTTCTTGTAGACACCAACTGGTGAAGTCTTTTCATTGCACAGACGGTGAGAAAAACAATGGCTGAACCTCCTTTCATTGCCAGCAGCCACAAGGAAGAAGAATTTTAGTTTTTTAAGGCACATGCAGTTCATCAACCTGACTTATTCAGAGCAAAGTAAAGCTCTCAAATTCAAAGTGTTGCAGTACTTCTTGTTGCCAATTTAGCTCTGCCTGTAGTCAAAGTTCAGTGGGCTTATGTTCACTTTGATTTTCTGTGTTCATGTTGTGTATGTGTGGCCATGACAGAGTATGTGGGGGCCAGTCAGTACTACATAAACAGTGCTGTGGATGGCTGACTTCTCAAGGTCTCCCCATCTCACAGCCTCTCTAAATGGCTATCCTTAATCACTGCGTAACTGCCAGCCCCTCTTCACTGTCTGACTGCAGTCACCAGAGGAGTACTACTGTCGCCATAGTAACAAAGACTGATTGGCAGGTGAACCTGCAAGTGGTCACTGTTGAAATAGCGACGCACATTAGCCACATGCTTATTTTGTGCTCTGTTCTTCTTTTTTGCACACCTGCTTTGCCCAGACTACCTCCTCCTCACACTGTCTACTCATCTGCCTACTCAGTTGCCTGTATCATTAAAAATACTTACAAGAAAATAGGTCTCAAGGAGTCAACAACATATAATTAATGTCTAGTAGCTCCACTGACCAATACTTTGTGCAGATTATTTAAAAAATAATGTATTTGTATCATCGGGCTTCTAAAACAAGAAAGCAGAAATGATTAAGAAACACAAGCTGTTGTTCAAGTAACATTATACCCGACTCGCTAAAAGTTCATGTTCCCATATACTTGTGTAATCAGTTTCGTCTGCATTAGTGCTCTTTCCAAAAATCCCCCTCACCATCACTCCCAGGATTCTCCAGGCTTTGCGTTTTTGATCATCAAGACTGTCTCGGCTCTCTCCCCTTTGCCTTTCATGTTCACAAATCCAGACAGAAATGCACAAGATCAGAGGAGTATTCACTATATGTAATGTGACAATTATGTTTTATAGTCGATTGTCCCATTACACACAATCTACAGATTACTGCTATTATCCTGTGAGGAAGTTTAAGAGCCATTTAAACAGGTTTCACAGTATGTGTTATCACACAGCTAAGAGTCAATTAACTTAACTGATACAGTAATTTAAAATGATGGTGCAAGACCTAATAGACTAAGCACATCATTCTACATACACAACCAATATAATGCTGACATTTCATAGATTATATGATGTTGATATTTAACAGCTTGCATTAAATGTGGTTGTTACTGCTGGGAGAAGTTTACTGCTAGCCCATTAGTGTCCCAGAAGAGTGTTATGGACAAGCAGATTTTAAAAGCAGTGTGAAAAGAAATGCAAGTTCATACAGACAACACCTTCCAACAACAGAAATGGCTGTGTTCTTGTGTTAGTTTGTTTTGTAGACATTTTTAAGAGTGGAATTTCTGTCGTATGGCCGCTGTTTGGTAACTGACCCTGACTTTTGACCTTCCTGTGGAGACCAGCACCATGTACCATGTAATCATTTAAAAGCCAAAGAGTCTTTTTATCCCCTGAACCATGCAGCCGGAAAGAACAGGGTACTAAATAAATGTGAAATAACAGATCGAAATATGAAATGTCGAAGTCAATTGTAAATATAATGTAATTTCTCCTAGATCATTCTATAATAGCATGTGAATAGAATTTCAAATATGACTGCAGCTCACTGGAGTGAGACATTGTTTTGTTTGCTGCATCTCTTGAGGCTGTTCAATTACACTCCTTAGTTGTTTTTGTGTAAACCAACGGTCAGACAGAGAGAAGATTGATGATTTGTCTTTGTTAATTTCCACTCTGTTGACTCCATGACTCCCCTTTCTTAGTGATACTAAACGCATGCGTGCGAGTACACACACGCCGTGAAAGCACACACTTAAGCATAGACAACATACACCGTAAGAATTAGTGTGCTTTCCTTCAAACACACGCACAGTCCTCGGCTGGCGGGTTTGCCTCTAAACTTTGTGTTTAATGGGGTGTGATACAATATATTGGGTTTGTCATTTTTCCTCATTTACCCGAGTTTCTTCTAATCTAATTTCAAAGTCAGAGCTAACAAAATGCAGAAGTGTATTACCTATGAGATTATCTTTCTTCTCTCTCTCCCAGTCTCTCCGTCTCTCACTCTCTCCGTCTGTCTGGCTTGTGGGTGGGGGTGGAAGGCCGTTAGTGTAAAAGTGTGTGTGGGCGGTTTTTATTAGCATGCTTTGACTTTGAGTTTGCTCTGTGTTTTCAAGCGAGATGTTTCATTAAATGGCGTCAAACACAAATCTCCCACCTCAACTTTCTCACTTTATTCATTTATATCTCTCCTTTTTTCATCTCCTCTTCCTTCTTCCCCAATCTCTCTTCCCTCCTGCCTCACTTCATCTCTTATCCCTGCCGACTCTCTTTATCTCCAGACTGTAGAGAACTGTGTTTGCATCCTGAGGAACCTGTCGTACCGCTTGGCTGCCGAGACGTCCCACGGCCAGCAGGGGGGGTTGGAGGAGCTGGATGGCCTGCTTTGTGATGCCAACGGCCGTGATGGAGAGAGCTCTGGCTGCTGGGGCAAGAAGAAGAAGAAAAAGAAGGGAGCCGATCAGGTAAGGACAGACATAATGAGGGATGATGAGGGCAAGTAAATAATGGAGATATAGATGGATTGAATGGACACAGTGGATGAAAACTGTGTCTATAATGATTCCGTTCAAGTTTCAAAAAAACAACAGTGTTGTTGCTGGGCCGCTAGAATCGCTTCAGTGGTCCTTGGCATAGATTCCGCAAATATCCAAAAGATATTCTCTCATTTGGTGTTTTGATGATGTGTGTATGGTGGAGAGCGCTGTCTAACACACCAGTCGACTTGATTGGTGAGACTGAGTTGAGATCAGGTGACTTCAAAAGCCATAGCATATGATTCACATCATTTTAATACTCAAAATATTCAGTGACCCCTTGTGCCTTGTATGGAAGCATCTGCATTAATTATGTTTCTCCACTTATTTATTCAGGTTTTTACTTCCATTTGTCCCCTATCTGTAAATATACATGTGGGTGCAAAAGGTAGAAGTAGACAGCTTTCATAAAGAAGCAGGAACTTAGTATGCGTGGTTGAGGCAGCTGTGCCTTCAACAGGGACATGTGTGGTAAATATTGGAAATCACAGAATATTCTGCAAGCTGAGTTGAAAAGCATTGGCTTCCTTTATAATGTATTGGCTCATAAGCCCCTTTTTGTGTGCTATTTTAAAATCAGATTTTGTATATTTGAACGTTTTTAACCTTAACCTTTCTCGTTGAAAGCTTCATCATTCTCAGTTGTTTTGTTTTTTTTACTCTCTTTTCCCTGCTGTCTACTCTTTTATGCTTTTGTCAGGCTGTTATGGTAGAGGTGGACACTCCATGGACAAAACCTCACGTTTTCATGAAATCAAAAGCACCACAGAACTCAGACTAGGTTGTGAGCGTGTATGTTAGAATTGTCCATGGGCCCAAAACCAAGACACAAACTTGCATCCTTAAGAACCAAACCCAAAAGCCAGAGCTATCTTTCTGCTTTATTTCATTATTGACCATTGGCTCTCCAGGTTAATGCAACACATTGGCTACACTGTGTCTCTTTCCCTCTTCCCAATGGCCATTGTGTATCTACTTGAAACACATGACACACATGGACACAGACCATTTGCACTGACAGAGATAGAAGAGAAATTTAGAGAGAAATTCTTAATAAATTACATTTTAAAATAACTACCCTAGTCCAAAGCTTTACGTAACAAAATGTAAATACTCTGTCAAAGCATGTCTGATTTGGGTCAGATAGCAGAACGCCAGTGTATGTGTGTGTGTTTGCATTTACTGTATACATGTTAATATTTTTGGTACACATTGAGAGAGAGAGAGAGAGAGAGAGAGAGAGAGAGACAGGGAAATGATGAAGGAGAGAAACCAGGCAAGAGGGAGAGACGGATAGAGAGACCGAGCGAGGGACAGAGATACAGGCAGTTAGACTGTAATGTAGTATCCTTAATCATTTATTAGAGGTTCAGGCAGCAAGGCCAAGGAGCAGCACGGGAGCCTGAACTGGACCTAAACACTCCTAATGGACTACTGGAACACACACACTCACACACAGGTTTTTTGCACACAGAGATATTCTACGGATTTCTGCTTTGTTTCAAGATATTCAGCTGTCTCTTGAGAATTCTTTAAGCAATCAATACAACTTGAGAAACAACACAAGTGAAATCCTAATGAAATGAAAGTGTCTTTTAAAGCTGAAATCTGTAACATTTCACATTGTTTTCCTAGAACTACAGCAAAGATGGCAGAGCATCTAGTGTTCCCACTTGATAAATGGGTACCAACAGTGTTGGTATAGCAGACAATGTAGAGCTGAAGCGGCAGTAAATGTGGCAGCTTTATGATTACTAACCATGCAGATACAGGATATAAAAGTGATATACTAGTTAAAAGTGTGTATGGACAGTATGGAATTCACCTTTAAAATAAGATTTGAAGGCTGCATATGAAACTCTTTCTCTTACTGAAGCAAATACATTTGAAAATGTTTAATATACTTAATCTTTAGAGATTTCTAGATACACAAATTAACATTATACGTTAATATTTAGTGTGTAGGATGTCACTAGGCAACAGAAAGCACTCTACTGTGAAAGAGCTAATGCCTCTTGATGTAGTGCCTCTACACACTTCAAACTATAAGAAGCCTTTGATTTTATGATCAGGGAATCTATGTATAGATAAAAACATGCACAGCCACACACCCATACACACACACACTCCATAGCACCTCTCTCAAGACACACACTAGCCTAGTTTACCTTGAAAAAAGGGGAGGACGGGAAGCAGTAGAGCGAAACCGAGAAGGTCGATAGGGAGAGGAAAAACTGAGAACTGGAGAGAGAAGGATGGAAATAGAATAAGAAAATAGGGAGGGAGGCAAGCAAGAAAGAAGAAAGAGATAGAGAGAAGGAATCAACAGGAGAGAAAAGGGGAGGAAAGAAATAGAAATAAAAGCAGAGAGAGAAAGAGAGACAGTTGTGGGTTCAAACATATGTGAAAGGGGTGTGGGCATGCCACTCAACAAAAAGGTTCAAACATCAAGGGACTCCATTGTAGTGGAGGAGAGGAGTAGGGTGGAGATATAGGGGGGAGAGAGGTGTGGAGCTTTAGGTTTATCTTTCAAAGCAAATGTAGGAGTGAAACATTCTCTCATAGTCGCTGTTTTCACATGCATCTCTTTTCTTTCTGTCTTTTGCCCATTTCCCACCTCTCCCTTCCATCACCCTTCTCTCTTACATAGCAGGGAGTGATTTACTCAGTGTCTCTTTGACTTTTTAATAAGTCAGGGTGTACTGGCTGGAGATGTAGTGTGCTTTCAGACATTCATGCATTTGTTCTGACATAACGCATGCACATGAGAATATAAAGTATACTTATCCACAGATATCTAATATTGCAGGTATGTAATATGACCAATTCCCAAAAGCAAATGGGAACAGTGAATGCATGTGTTCTCTGCTCTTTTGAAATTCACTGTTTACGTGTGTTCAGTGTAACGCTCCCTGAAAATCTGGATGTAGCTGACCTCCAGTGGTTTCACTTCTCACCTTGCTGCAGTGATGTACAGGTGTGTGCTCCAGGACCCTTTGACATCACAGAGCTCACTTCTGCGGTCAGAGTTGAAACGCACTTAAAACTTTCAACCAGAAAGGCCAGTGAAACACTGCTCCTCAGCCCGGTGTTAAGCAAAGAACGCTGCGAAGAAGTTATGTGAATGGAAAAAATCTCATTGCTGGAAAAGAGTACAGTGTTCACTCAACTATCTCTTCATGAATAAAAGTTACCATGCGTCCCATTCTGTCTCTTCTTTCACAGTGGGATGGCGTTGGCCCCTTTCCAGACACGGCGGAGCCCCCCAAAGGGGTTCAGATGCTGTGGCACCCCACCATCGTCAAGCCCTACCTCACCCTGCTGTCTGAATGCTCCAATCCTGACACCCTGGAGGGAGCAGCCGGGGCTCTGCAGAACCTGGCCGCAGGCAGCTGGAAGGTAAACTGTTTGCCTTCTTATTCCTTCACTTGAAGCTTCTTTGTCACACTTAGATATCGTAGGAGCCCAGGACTATCATGTAAATATACTGTAAACCACATTCAGGCACTGGTGTTTAGTGACTGTAATGCTGGTGATGTAGAATTGAATCTCACGCTGCTCTTGCAGTCATTGTACTTCCGTTTTAAATAGGGCATCAGGTAAACACTGAAAAATGTAAATGTGTGTTTATACGCATTTCATTGTCCATTAGTATGAAAGCAAGGGATTCATCATGAGCTTGTCCTAACTCAGTTGTGCAGTGAATGAAGAGACACACAGTGTAAGCAAATTGCTTGTGCAGATGTGTGTAGGCTACCTATCTGATGTCTGGGTCCTTTTTAGAAACTCTCACAGCCTGTAGCCAAGAACACTTGAGAAGTCTTCTGCCTCCGTACCATCAGTAGACCGTCCATTCACACAAAAGGATTAATATCAACAAGGACACTAAGGCGGGTTTGGTGTGGGCAAACAAACATTTTTTTTGTTATCCTGATCATTTGGTTAAAGTTCAGTCTTTATGAAAATTCAGAGGCTTATTTGGTTGCAGTAAATGCCATAGTGCAGAAGATAAACAACTCAAAATGCACAATCAGCTCGAATAATGTTCTATTTGCTCACTTCACCATCTTGCTGACTTTGACATTTTTTAAGCACAATCCTGTTTTTACGTGTCCTATAGTATATAATATTGTTTGGTAGCAATGCAATATGTCTAATAATAAATGTAAAGGCTCCAAGCCTGAACACACCAGGGAGTAGAGGCAGGGTTCAGCAGCAGCTGACTGATGGAAGCAGCTAGATGGTAATAATGTATGAGTCATGCAGTCATATTGGAGAGTACTGGTGAGGGCAGCTTTAGCCTTGAGGGGGGTCTATATAAGGGTAAAAAGCAGAAAGTGTGAGGGCGTAACCTAGGAATGACCTTGGAATCATTCAACTGCATCAGACCTTGTTGGTTGTAAATAGGCTATCTGGGAATGTTGATGGAAATGTTTATGTGGTCAAAAAATGCTAAGTCAAAAGGTTGTGTTACTTTTGCTGTGAAAACTTGAACTCAAGAGGGAGCGACGTTGGTAGTGGAATGAACAGAGAAACAGTGCAAGAGGGAGATGGAAGAGGAGGCTATAGAAAGACGAGGGAGAAGGAGAAAATGATGGGGGCAGGTGGTCTTCAGGAAATCACATTCTCTATTTTGGATCCTTACTGCATGTGTGTGTGCGTGTGTGCTTTGTTGTGTCTCCTCTAAGCAAGCTCCCTCTCTTGACTTTGAGAATAGCGCTGCTGCTAACAGTTTCCGAAGAAGCTGTGTTGGCGTACTGCTGGCACAGTCTACGCTCTGTTCACTAAGCTCTTGGTTTAGGCATATGATCATTTCCCTCCAAGGGTGACTTATTTCCTAAAATGATTATATGAATCATAGTTTGCCCATTTTGGTCTCTACGAAAAACAATATTGTTTTTTAACAGCCCTGGAAAGGTAAATTAGTAAACAGATAATTATAGCTTCACACTTCACTTACTGATATCTATTCTTGGGTGCTGTTTAGTACACCCCCAGTCTTCTACAGTTGACCCACAAGGCAGTTTAGGGTCAAGTGGTACAGCATTGTGGGTCAATTGGTCCACTGAAGCATACCTTGATAGTTATTGAGGGAGGATAGAGTGGTCTCCAAGCTCAAAACCCTTCTCTCTGGTTCATATAATTCTCCCTCTTACAGTATATCACTTGTGAGTCAGTATAATGCCTCAGCCGCTCTCATATTACCCCTGAATATAACATCTCTCACTCGACCTCGCCCATTGTGCTTTGTCTGTGTCTTTTCCCCTTTTCCTACCGCAACCACGTCATTTGCAGTCTCTGTCTCTGGTTAAGAAAAGAAAAAAAGAAAATAGTCATCATAGTGACAATAAGGCAGTGGGAGAATAAAAATGCATGGATTGAAAATAACCAATCACACAATGCACAGGTATGACCACAGTGTATTCATAATAAGGAGAACCAAGCAAGCATAGCGTCACTAGCAAGTCAGAAGGATAGTTTTGGTATTGCTGCCATGTCCTGCCTTTTGTTTGCCATGCTGTGTGAGCACAATTGTAATTGCTGTCTCAAGTGGAAGCCTCGCATCCCCATTATCTCATTCAAGAAGTAGATTGTTATCACAACCGTTAGGAATGATGAACAAAACTAGAGAAGTAAAATGTAGGTTATAAAAATTGAGATTTTCTTTCATTTTAAATTTAAACAGTTTGATGCAAATTGTCACAAAACTCCCACAGTCTTTCTGTTACTCCTGAAGAGCATTGCCACCACAAATGCACCATGGGATTGTATTTTTTAATTATTATTTCATGCATTTTTTACATTTTTGTTTTTGTGTTTGTATTATATTACAGTTGGCTTCACTTTCATTTCAAATCCTGAGTGTAGGACTTTAACCGTAAATATACCCCTCCCCCATTGTGGCCCGTTGTTGCTGTTTAACTCTCTCCCCCTGCTTTCTCTCTGTCAGTGGTCGGTGTACATTCGGGCTGCTGTGCGTAAGGAGAAAGGCCTTCCCATCCTGGTGGAGTTACTGAGGATAGACAACGACAAGGTGGTGTGTGCCGTGGCCACCGCTCTCAGAAATATGGCCCTTGACATCAGGAACAAGGAGCTCATTGGTGAGTTTCTGATAAAAAAAAAAAATTTAAAAAAACTTTTCCAAAAGATGATATTAGGTGGTGATGCAATGATTTCGTCTAACAGGTTGTTAGACGAAATCATTGCATGGATCACCGGCATTTTTAATCTCTATCACATCTCGTGAATATGGGCACCTGCACTGTTATGCTCAGTTGCAGTTTCTGTTGTTTGTTTGTGAAGAGCAACCTGAAGCCCATTTTCATCTCTAATTGCATTCTCTCATAGATGTTCTACTGTGGTCTGCTCCTGTCACATTGTTCTCATTTAGAGTATGCGAGTCAAGAGCTTGTGTTCAAGTGATGTAACACAAGGGTAAAGAGCCTTTAGCCAGTTGCACCAATTAGAAGTAATTGAACACTAATGCCAGCCTGTAGTCACCTTTGCCGTTAGAATAGTATGATGGCTTGTTCTCCAGTGCTAGCCAGGTGGAGAACTTTGGGGCTGCTGTGTGATTTTGACTCATTTTCAATTATGTTATTGATTGAGACCGTACTGTAATTGGTAATGACAAACTAGGATCAAGTCTATATAATGAGCTTTTTCTATTTTAAGTATTGAGTAAAGTCATTTTACATAATAATGTAATTAACTAAGGCCAAGGTGTGTTTGTTGTGAGAACATGAGGCTAATAAGGAAAGACAGGAGGTGAGTAAGGGAAATAAACTGGTAGTTAATACGTGTTTAAGAGAGAGAGGCTGAAGAAAGAGGGAGAGCGGCAGAAGAGATGATCAAATCAAAGGCTTGCATCGGGCTTTGAAAAGTACACTGTGCTAATTAGTGAGCAGCAGCACCACATATAGGGACTGGAGATCACTAGTTAACCTGACACATTAAGACACTCTTATATTGTGTGCGTGTGGGTGAGTGTTTCTTTTTCTGTGTCTACAAGTGTGTTAAATGTGTGTGTGATGCGTCCTCTTTGCATAAACACGCATGTTCTGATGTGATTGTATGTTTGTGCGTGTACAGTGTGTGCTCTCTGTCTCCAGTATCTCTGATTATGTCGGCTTCCTGGTGGGCTCAGCGGTTTCTATAGCAACCCTGCTACCCTCAGTCTTAGGCGAGCGGATTCTGGAGTGTTATAAGGACGACTAGGAGTGCCGCCAGCAAAGCTCAACACGCAAATACTGTGATGGTCTGGATTACAGGATAATTGAAGCCTTCGCAGAAAGACGCTTATCAGTCTGATTTGAGTTCTTTTGTTTGTTTATTTATTTTTCTTTCTTCAGTGTACTTGAGGATGTTTCAGCAAGTCAGCTGATTATAAAGTTAGGTGTAGATGGGGTTTTTTTCCTTAAAACATTGGTTAAGGACCTTTGCATGTCATCCCTTTCCACTTTCATCTTTTCTGTGGCTCTCTACTTTCAGTTGTTCAATAACAGCAGTGATACCAGACAGAGTAATTGTAAAACAGCAAAACACTTATACAACATATCATATTTGAGCTTACGAGGATTTGTGCTCTTGATTAAGGAGATTTGAAATGTCTGTCAGCATAAAAATGTGGGTAAACTCTACCCTTCAAACAACTGGCCAGCTAACTATAGGTGGGATTGTCTTCCAGATCTACTATAACTGTGACGCAAACTTGCAGATGTTTCCCCTGATGCCAACTAGGTAGAGTTTAATAATATGTAATGTATAATGTTATTGGTTTTAATAAAATATCATAGTATTCCAAGGTATTTCAGCTACCTTTATATTAAGTGCCATTAGCGCTTACATTGTCAAAATAAATTTGAATAAGATTAAAGTAGAAAATAGTCCACATACTGACATGATTTAATCAATTCTTCCATTTGACCTTTTAAAATGAGAACAGCGTATGTTTTGCTCTGGAAATCACTAAAATGTTCTCTAATTGATTAAACTATTAGAGGCAATTGGTCCATTTTTACTTTTAGTCTTTTATAGCGATTAGCTTCCAAAGCAGAGAAAGATGGAGAGGAGAGTTATGGAAAGAGAGATAGACACTGTAATGAATGTGTGATTCAAAGAGAGAAAGGCAAAACACACAGGCTGATTGAATAATGTAATTACTTGCAGAGTCACAGGGAAAATCAATTCAAATTTGTTTGGCATTTTCATTTGAATATACGCTTGACTTTTTCAGTTGCAGGATAACATGGTTTAAGCCTTGCATGTGATTAGCTCTCCCAGCATTATTTCTGAGACTTAGGAGACAGACTATAAGATGGAGACAGGGTGATGGAGGCCAATTGAGATATGTAATAGAGCTAGAGAGAATTAGGGGCATCATCATGCTCCTGTAGCAACCGTAACTGGCACCATCAGGGAGGTGTTCACAGATTGGCTTAAAAACAAAAAAAAAATAGACACTTCGGCAAGGAAACATCTTGAGAAAGATTGTTGTGGTTTTGACGGTCATGTAGTTAACATTATGATTAAAAACAGTCTAATATTGCTAGTAGGTTACTGTGACACAGGTAGTTCTTGGTTCATTTTGGTTCAATCCTCCAAATCCGGATGTATTAAAGCTTCCTTTAGCCATTTGAGAATTAAGTGGCAGAAAGTATGTAAATGTAAATATTTAATGGCATTTTAGCCCTGTTTTGGTCCTCCAGCTGATAAAAAAAAGATCTGCTTCTCTTAGGTTTGCTAGGTGTTTAGCTGAATTTCTTCACCAGCCACTCTGTTAATTTGTCTCTTTATGTTTTATTGCTAAAAAAGTTTTTTTATGAAGTGACATTCTTGTGGTTTTACAGACTGCCAAACAAAACTAATGAGCTAAAGGCAGCTGGAAACTGCATAAAGCTGCAGTGGGATTGTCTTCACAAGCAACCTTCTCAGGGATTCATTTGTTCAATGTTAAAATTGCTCATTGCACCTAATAAGACAATAATGGTTGGCTGGATCTGTTTAGCTAGCTAACATACATTATTTAAATAGTCGCATAAAATTCATTACTGTCAGTAGAATAAATGATCAGCTCACAAATCAGCTTCTGTTCCAAACTGTTGAGATGGCCACATTGAGACAGAAAGAGACAGAGTTAATGACACAAAAAGACAGAAAGTCTCAGAGATGCAGAGAGAAAATGGAAAGAGGAGGAAAAAAGTGAGAGGGTTCTTGGCTCTTGGCAAGGTGTGAGTTGATGCGTGTCGACAGAAAAGAGGTAGAGGCCAGGCACTCCTAAGAGATGAGCCCCATTTGGCCCATGTTCACAAGCTTTATTCACCACAGTGACTCTAACCTCTGAGTCAAACACCTTTTTCTTTACACCATGCTCTTCTGCAAAACAACAGTTTAACCCGAAGCAACAAAGCGATTTCAAAGAGTACTTTGTGGGTCTTTGTCAGATCAAGGTTCCACCTAATTATAATATCATTTTGCATGGCTAATCTAGAGTAAATGGCCTCTTTCTAAAGAGCAAAAACTAAATCTTCTTCTCTTAAAACTCATGCGATAGTGTGTCATAAGCTGTTAGTGCCGGTAAGTTTGGCAGCGTCACCGTGGGGGAATGGTAGTTTGCATGAGAGCTCAGCAGAGTGAGTGGAGATGAGAATCGTCTTTCGCTTACAATAACCTCAGAGTGTCAAATCCTCTGGAAAGCACTGTGTGATTGGATGGCAGCAAGGCGAGCAAGAGAGGCACAAGGCTAAAGAAGGATAGAAGAAAAGAGCAGAGAGAGGCAGAGTCAGGCTAGGGAGACTGAAACAGAAGAGAAGAAGAGAGAGCAGTGGCAGCTAAAGACCTGACCGCATATGTATGCTTATATTCCAATCCCTCTGTAATGTGATTTAGTGGCATATTGATGTCACTGAGAATCATTCTTCTCATCTGTCAATGTTTTTGTCTCTCTCCTGATTTCACCTCCTTCATAGTTTTTGATTTGCATAATGTACTGTACGCCTGTGTAGCAATAAATGAGTCCCATTCACTGCTGCACCGTCTGTCAGCGCAATTCTTCCACATTTACTTACAGATGGTAATTTGACACACATGAATTGGGAACAGCACTTGAATGCCAAAAAGACACTATATACTATATTTCAAATACAGCAACCATTTACTAAAGGTTCCTATAAGTGCATGTTGTGCTTGCAACCAAATCTGAACCAAAGTGAAAGTTAGTGTTTAATGAAAAACTGACTAATGCAAAGATCTGTATTAATTTAATACATTTAATTAATTAATTTGATGGGGGGTTGTACGTGACTGGCTCCAACTGCTAAATCTAATTGAGTCTGGATTCTGCAGTAAGGGTTTAATTCAAATTCCAAACATGAATTCCTAAAATGAGTCCTATGCTGAGGACTGCATTAAATATGTGTAGTAATACAAAGTTGGATGTGAAACTTTGGTAGCTGTTTCAAACAAACAAGTCATATTTTATATAAGCAAATTGATTGGGGTTATTTAAGTATTAAGTTTTTAATCCTATATTATTGCATTTGATTATATATCAATCTACAAATCAGTGATTAGGAAATCAAAGCATTGAGACTTTTTTTGCATTATTTACTCGTCATATTGACGATGTGCATGCACATTCAAGATGAATCCCAGAAAATGCTTGAGCTTGACGCAGAGCCAGTATAAAAAGACATCAAGAAAATCTAACCAGTCAGCTTCGAAATACTAGATTTGCTGGCTACCTTCCTGCGTTCTGACTCGTTGACCTCCAACATTAAACAAAGCTTGAAAGTGGCTCAAGACCACCTCTTCGTGTGATTCAGGGGGTGTTTCTTTTGGTGCACACGCACGTTTGATCAGGATGTTCTCCTGTGTGATAGGTGTAGAAAGTCCTCAGTTCTGTTTGAATAACATTAAATGAAAATACCTTCGGAATACTGATAACACACAGAAGACACCCAATACTCAACTTTTCTTTTGACTGTAGTAACAAAATCAGTACAGATGATGACTTTTTCATCAAAAGCAAAAATGTTAAAACCACAAAGAAACATGATATCAGTAAAGGCAACACTATATCAGTGCATACAATATGTGACAATGATGTAATGTAACAGCCACAGAAAGTCCACTTCCTCTACATTTTCTCCTTTCTTCTCCCTTTCCACCCCTTCTCCTCCTGTTTCTTTGTCTTCTTCTCTTGTCACACCACAGCTTCATTGGCTTAAGCCTCCCCTCCCACTCTCCTCCCCTCATTTTCACTTTACAATGTTATGCCCACCTTCTTGTCCACAGCATAAATACTATACCCCTTTTTCTTCATCTCTTTCGGCTTCTTTCTTTCTCGTCCTTCCTCCTCCTCCTCCTCCTCTCATCCGTTTATCCCACACCAACGCCTCCCTCTCTGTCTCCTTTCAGACATGAGCTCATAATGCCTCACCTTCCCTCTCTCGCAGCAGTCTCTCTCTCTTTGTGTCTCGCGTTGATGACATCAGTGCTGGGGAGTGTTACTGTGGAAACTGAAGTAGTGCGCCACAGGGATGTCACTAATTGCATGATTGCAAATGTGTGTGCGCGCGAGTGTGTGTGTGTGTGTTCATTAGAGGTCAGGCACTGTTATACGCAGATGCAAATAAGGAGCAGAAAAGCCTTTGATCCAAACATTTTATTCTCACACACACACACACACACACATATTGTAGTACATTGAAAGATTGCATTAAGCATATGGCAATAAATTACATTACATGCTTATCCCACTTTGTGGATTCGTGGCCACACCAAATATTTGGTATCTGGTATCACCAGAGAATGTCCATTTTGTGTTTTCCTCACCCGCGCTGCAACTTTTACATATTTTGCCGTCCCTGTTGTCAACAGACTGCACTGTGGTAAGCATAAACAACTTTGGAAGGCTAGCGGGCCAAAAGACAGAGCGGCCGTGTCCACTGACTCACATTAAGTTGACACACACTTCTCTGTCCCTGTTGCAGTGGTACTTTATGAAATTTCTGTGTCGCCTTCAGGGTGAATCTCTTGTGTTTGAGGGTCTGGCATGTCTTTTATCAGCACACTTTGTTCTCTCTGGCGTTCTCCGTCCGCTGCTCCACTATGCCAGACTGGGAGCACGACAGACAGAGACATATAAACAGAAATAAAAAAGAGAAATTGAGAGAGGGAAAGAAAGGACTGTCATGCGATGATGAGATTTTTCTGGTCTTACAGCAGTACCTCCAGGACTCGTGTTGATCTTGGGAGGTGCACAGATACATTTAATTTCACTCAGATTTTTGTCTTCTTAAGGAGTAAAAACAAAAATTTAACTGACATATTCAAAATTGTGAAAATGTCTCCAACTGATCATCATTGAGAAGCTGTACAGTGTAACTTTATCTAACCATCACAATGAGAATTCTCTGTTCTCTGTCACTGTGAGTGTGTGCATGAATACTGTATGTGTGTGTGTGCATCTTATACGTCTTCCCAGGCAGGCATCCTCTTCATGTCAGTAGAATGTCTTCAATGAAGCCACAAGTTCCTCACAAGGGAAAAAACGTACCGTGCCTTTCCTCCCCCTCTCTCTCTCTCTCTCTCTCTCTCTCTCTCTCTCTCTGTGTCTCTCTCTCCCTACTCTGCAGTTTACGATGTAAACCTGTCACCCACAGACATCAAAGAGAGACACAGAGGGTGAGATATAACTGGTGTGAAAAGCACCAAACACAGGAAGGCAGAATATTTTACAACGGGGTAGCGACGGCATGCCGCTTTCCAATTTGCCTCCATTTCTGACCTCTTTAAACCTGCTGTGTTTCATGTGTCTGTACTCTGCATTTCATTATGCCTCGGCGCGGCGATATCAGTGGCTGGAGGCATAATGTTTTCAGGTTGTCCGTCCGTCCCATTCTCGTGAATGCAATGTCTCAGGAACGCCTTGAGGGAATTTCTTCAAATTTGGCACAAACATCCACTTGGACACAAGGATGAACCGAATAGAATTTGGTTGACAAAGGTCAAAGGTGAAGATCACTGTGACCTCAAAATGACCTTGACGAGGATTGATGCGGTAATTATGATAAAATTTCACACAAATGATTAATGGGATACAACGATGAAGCGATGACATTATTTACTCAAAAGGACAAAGGTCAGCTTCTGTGTGACATCATAATGTCCTGGGAAAAAAAACATTTTTGGCCATTATTCAACCCCATAACACCTCAAATTGCAGTGTGGCGTCAGGCTGTCTTTGGAGGTCATTCATATCTATTTTGGCTTGATGAGGATGCGAGGATGCTGAGAATTGGTGACTGCAGGGTTTGTGTCTGTGTGTGTGTTTGTGGCTGCTTTGTGGGCGGCATGGTGGTGCAGTGGTTAGCACTGTCGCCTCACAGCAAGAGGGTTCTTGGTTCGACCCCACAGCTGGGGCCTTTCTGTGTGGAGCTTGCATGTTCTCCCCGTGTCCTTGTGGGTTCTCTCCAGGTACTCCGGCTTCCTCCCACCATCCAAAGACATGCAGGTTAATTGATGATTCTAAATTGCTTGTATGTGTGACTGTGAGTGTGAATGTTGGTCTGTCTCTATGTGTCAGCCCTGTGATTGACTGGCGACCAGTCCAGAGTGTACCCTGCCTCTCGTCCAATGTCAGCTGGGATAGGCTCCAGCCCCCCGCAACCCTCTGAGGATGAGAGGTATAGATATGGTTGCTTTCCAAATGAGCCCATAATCCAGAACTCATTAGAATGCTGTAATTTTTTATTTGGATTATAGTAAGGGGAAAATATGTTAAATTGCCCCTCCCTCCTCCCTGAATGACAATATTGATGTTTGAGAGTATCTCCAGGGTTTGTGGGTTGATGCAGTTCTGGTGTATAGTCTTATACTCAGTTTGAGCTCTCAGAGGCTGACATCCAAGGACCATAACCACATCACATTCATGTTTTCAATAAAGAAATCAACACAGAGCAGAAACCAACACCCTGTTGCCTTGAATCTGGCGACCCATCAATGATGTGATGTACTGATGATTAAATCACTGCTGGGAAACACTCAAATCACAAAAAGGCACTGAAACATTAGTTTCGTCACAGCATTATTTAATAGCAGCCATAGCACACCATAATCACACCACAGTTAAAATTTAGCTGATGTCAAATCAACACATTGGGGAACATTTTAAACTGAATGCTTCACCTGTTAAGAGAAAGATATGCAGTTTGTACACGGGACAAAACACATGAATACAGTATATCTTCAAATATGATTATTTGAGAAAAAATGGTAGCTTTCCATTTATAAATCAAACTCTTCACTCTTACATGTAAATATACCTACAATTTGTCTGAGGTTAAACGTGTTCAGATTGGTCCTTTTAAGAGATCAGTTATCACATTCTCAGTTTCCTTTCTCACAAGGCAAAACAGATTTCACAGCTGTGAGCTAAACTACCCACTGTTTGTCTATTATTATGGCGGTAAATTTCCATTATAACATGGGCTTTTATTCTGCCTAGAATATACTCACAGAACCCAGGAAGGCTTTAAAAACATAACATAGCCAGAAGCTTTTGACACCAGCAAGCGTACAGCAGCCCACCTCAGGGACCCCAAGCCAGTCACTTATAACTGTGTATTAACCATCCTTTATTCTCAGACCGTCAGACGCCGCAACCAATGAAGCTGTTTCATCTTTCCCCACATCTCCCTGAGACAATTACCTGCAATTTTACTTCAATAACACTCTCCCTTCTCCGTCAGTAAACAATCAGATCACTCTATTGTTGAGGGTAATTGGATCTCTTTAAATCAAATCAGCCATTATGGCCCTGATGAAGCACGCCCTGCTCAGCGGGAGTTAGCGACACATGAGGGAATGCAGCACAGGAATACATTACCAGCTCTGCCTCCCAGGTGAAGATGGCTATATTGGAGGAGTTGTGTAATACAGGTTTATTAGACTGTGCAGTGATCAGCACAGGGCTTGTTTCCCCCCTTGAGGACATGTTCCAGGTGTAGCTCGCATTTCAGTGACAGAGCGAGAAGGAGAGGGGAGATTGCACTCCAGCATGTAGAGGGGCTGTCTGTGTCACAGTAGGACTTTAAAGTAAAAGGAGTCGCCACCCACTCCAAAAACAAAATCCATGTTAATTTGCTCCTCAGCTCTTTTACTTATTACTTTCCTGTTTGACTACCTAGGATCACTGTGAGGTTACACGAATAATTGTTACACGAAGTTCCTGGCTTTGACACTTAGCTTGGCGTCTGGTTGTGTGTACTACAGTATGCTGATTGATTATACTTTTAATACAGCTGTCCTCATTCTAACACATTCAGATGAGTCATTTGAGTCAACTTCAATGTGGCCTTCAGAGATAAATTGTGTATTTAGTGGTAATTAAAAGCCAATATTTTAACAAAAAATGTCTTCATCAGGGTAATGAACACATCAAAAGATTTAGCTTTTAAAATGTGTTGAATTTTGCATTGACGTTAGGAAAGTGCACCAACTCCCTCTCATTTATATTAATCTATAATTCATCAATACTCTTCATGCAGGCTCTGGGTGGATATAGGAACGAGGCCAGATTTTATTTGACTAAAGGGGTGTCTGAGCACAGCTTTGCTTTAGTTTAGTCGTTGCTATTTATTTCAGTATATAGTGTTAATAGTTGTTCTATGATAAAACTCTGTGAGCTGATAAAAAAAAAATGCAATAAACCCCCCCAAGAGAGAAAAAAATGACACTGTGAAATTGAGATTTTAAAAAATCATCTCAAGTGTCTCACATCAAAACTTAGAAGAAATATCCCAAAAACAAAACTAACAAACCGAAATCTGCAGCAAACAGCCAGAAAGCCAGATAATGAGCAATGTGTGTGTTCAGGTGAGATGTGTATGGGTGTGCATGCATTGCTATATGTGCGTGTGATTGTCAAGGTGAGGTGTGTGTATGAGGCTTTCACTCATGCTTCTTAGCACTCAGTGATTATCAGGAGGCAGCATCTTCCTCTAACAAGGTGTGTTATTAAAAGGGTTGGAAATAACGAGGGCCTCTCTCTTTGATTCTTCAGCTATCAAGGCGTTTCATATTGCATTCGTCTCAGCATACGCTAATGTGTATGTAGGCTAAACTCTCTTCTCTGTCCTTCAGTCATTCTTCCTGTTCCTCCTCTTCCTCTTTCCTGTCTCCCAAACATGGGTGACCACTGTGCCGTTTCTCCCCCCTCCTCTTTCAACCTCTCTTCCTCTATCTCCTTCCATGTCATCTTCTCCATTCCGCATTCGCCCCCCTGTAGGATGAATGTGATGACGTTGCAGAGGATTTAGGGATATGCTGACAGCAGTTTATCAGAGCATCTGTCTGTAAGCAGAAAATACTTTGACAAACACCTACACACATATATACCTCTAATAGTTTTAACATCTTTGTGTATAGTCACCCTCCTTTTGTTATACTGGATTCCCTACAGTCAGTCAGTTGATAAATTAGTCACTCACTCAATCAGTCTGTCAGTCAGTCAATAAATTGTCAGTCATTCACGCAGTAAATTATCTGGCAGTCAGTCAGTAAATTAGTCATGCCGTCAGTCAGTAAATAATTCACTCACTCACTCAGAAATTAGTCGGATCATTAATCAAGAAAGAAAGTAAATGAATTAGTCAGTCATCAGCCAGCAAATCAGTCAGGAAATTAGTCAGTCTGATTCAAGTCAGTCAAATAATGAGTCTTCCTCAGCTTAACTTTGTCCTCACAGCCAAAAGACAATGAGCGCTTAACCTGTGTTCAGCCTGCCAGCCTGAGATAGCACTTGGCCAATTAACTCACAGCTCCATCCTTATAGATAGTTTGCATGTGTGTGTGTGTCTTGGAGTGTGATTGTGCAGGACTGTATGTGCATGCATATGCGTGTTGAAGCCTTCATAAGTGTGCCTATTGTACAAGGGCATATGAATAATCATGCATTATTCTTCTGTGTGTGTGTGTGTGTGTGTGTGTGTGTGTGTGTGTGTGTTCCCTTGCTTTATGAAGGTTGATAGTGTCATCTGATGTTGCTGTCTCTGTGTATTGCTTTGCTGTTCTCAGCCCTTCCCGGATCACTTACACTTATTAGAGGTAATATGAGCAAGGGATTCACCACCAGCCTGTGAGGGCTCCTTGGATATCACAGTGATGGAATGCATTCAAAGTATTGCACCATGGACTGCAGAAGATTAGACCTCTGATGCAGAGCAGCAGTTGGATAGGTAGTCGGTAGTTTTGTACTGTTGCAGTGAAAATGAGTTGTTTAGAAACATTATTTCACAACCGGTGAAAAAGCGCTCAGTGAAATCCCAAAGTATTTTTCGTTTATTGCAAATTGAGTATTTTGGCCTCAGTTTTCTGCGCTGCCAGAGAGGATGTAATGGTCCACTTGAAGATGATATGACCGTGGATTTAACACTTACAGTAGCACTTGCTGTTTTTAGCTACTTTATCTGATCCAGCACTGCTGTGGAGGACTTGCATTTGTAAAATTTAGACAGAGACAGTGACTCACACTGAGCGGCCCTTCAGTGTTGTATACACACAAAAACTCAACACAAACACTCACGTTGTTTTTACATGGCATGCTTTGTCACACCCAGCAACATGTCACAGAGAAGGTAGACTGATTCATTCTCGTGGACATGCTCAGTTGATTGAAGTGCAGCTTTTAGTGTGCATCAGGGTAAGAGGGCTCGTCCTTGTGGTTCTATTGAGTGGATTTTGTTAAAAATGAGCCACATTTCATTATTCAACAATGACCTCTGCATCCAAATTGATGGTTCTTTACCTGGAACATGACCTGTGGGTTTTGTCCTAGGAGCTCCAGTTGATTCAAGTGTAATTGAAAGGTTTTATGATGGTCAAGACATTTCTTACCTCTTGACTGCCGCTCATATTTGATGAATCTCCACACACCACCTCAGTCAGCACGATCACCTCTTTCTTCTCATCTTATCAATTCCTCTCCTGTCTTCCGTTCTTCAACTTATCACATATTTGCTCTGATCTCTCCTGTATTGGCTCCTCTCCTCAGTCATCTTCATATCCGGTGATTTCACCCTCGTGTATAACTCCGTTCTGAGTTTCCAGAGTAATTGACTCGGAAAAACTGCAGGAAGTAACAGTCAATTGTTTCCTGATTACAGTTCATATTGCCCAGCAACTACTATCATCTAAACTAAAACAACATATATTTTGAGGATGGTATTCATTTATTTCTTATGTCTTAACCCTGTTTGATCTAACTAAGACCAGCATGGTGCAGATTCCCTTACTGTGTGGGTGAGCTCAGATTACATGTAGAGGGTTTCGTACATCCATCATTCCCTCTTTGAAATCCACACTCACACCACTCTGCCTTAAACTCCCTTGCTGAGTTTATGGGTTTCCTATCAGACAGCATCTCCTGCACCTCTTAATTACTCCCTCTCTCTGTTGCTTCGAGCTTTCCAACAACCCATTCTTTGAATGTCATTTTTCCCCCTTTTACTTCATATGCCAGCCTTTTCACCAAAATACCACAAGTCGCCCCTTTTATTGGATTCTCAGCATGTCTACATTAGTGTGTGTGCGTCTTTGCAGTGTGCCATCTCAAACTAAAGCTTAATGGAGTTATCCATACTCTCTCATCACTAGCTTTAAGTAAAATGGTGATATTAGTCATAGAGGCTTTTAAGTGTATGGAATTTTATACTGTGCCAGTCATCCATAACCACACTCAACGTAAATGCTTGTCTGAAATCATCCCTTTGCATGGGAGTATGAACTATCAGAAAATATAAACCCTCACCCCCACACATAGTTTTTCAGACTGGAAATTGAATAGGTTCATGTTTTCAGAGCTCAGTCCAGTAGCTTTTATATCTGTCCCTTCTATTGTTCACAAAAATCCATCCAATTTATAGAACAACCTTCAAGATGTTTCTAACAAAACTGGCTACATACAGGATGTGCAGAGAATAAAATTTGACCAATATTTTTTGTCCCTTTCCTTCATTTTCTCCCTTCACACCAGGTAAATATGCCATGAGAGATTTGATCCATCGGTTACCAGGCAGTAGTAGCAGCAGCAACAATAATGCCACCAGCAGTGGGACCTCTGTTACCACAGGCCCTCCCAGCAAGGCCATGTCAGATGATACGGTAACTGCCATCTGCTGCGCACTACACGAAGTCATCACCAAGAACATGGAGAATGCCAAAGCCCTGCGCGATGCTGGTGGCATAGAAAAACTCATCGGCATCGCCCGCAGCAAAGGAGACAAGTGAGAAGGCCAAAGTTTTGAGAACATAACATGAAATTGTTTGGTTTTTTTCTATACCAGTAAAACTGCTGATTTGTTTGATAGTTTTACAGTTAGAGAAAATGCTTTTTAAAGAAATGTTTCAAGACTGAACACACCATGATTTGTATGTCTGCATCATAATGTCAAATGGAAAAATTCTGCATCATTGTAGAGACAATTCTCCAAAAGACAGCATGACATATTTGGTATTTTTGGAAACCCTTCAGACCCGTTGGCAGGTCTTGCAGGTTTGAAGAGGGTAAAAGTCGTGGTCTAGGACTACTTTCTACTAGATTCTTGGCTGTTGAAAGAATTACACAAGTGACCTAACAGTTATGGGGCTGTGTCAAGTTCAAGTTTAAATGTATCTAAATTACATGTAGGTGGATGTGGGTGGATAATTTAAAAACTACTTTATGAGCCAAAAACTCAGCTGTTTCCTCAGTGTGACACCTCTAAATTAGCATACCATTAGCCTTCTTGCCTAACTGGGAGAGGTACTGCTGAAGTGAATCTGTATAACCTTTGCTGGTGGTGGTGATTTGTTTTTTGCAGATAGCACACTCACTTAGGGCCTGGACACTGACAAACACCCTTTCTTTCCTAAAGCAAAAGGCAGAACATAAAGTCAGACCTTGGTTCATGTTACATTTTGTTCAACAGATACATCTTGGACAACTATTCTCCCATTAATACTGTTTTGGTAGACTCCCAAACCACAGAACAGATTTACCTGCACTGTTGTTGAACTGGTTATTAGATCATAATGATGTTATGTGCTTAACATTCTTCCAGATTTAAGCAGGGATCATTTTCTGCTCAGGAAAGGTGAAGAACGCTACCTGTAACTCTCACATCATAAGCATTGGTTTATGACACAGAGATAAAGACAACGAGGAAAGGTGTACTTAATGCTACATTGTATATCCACATTTGTTTGTTTGAGTCATTCACTTGTGCCTTGGAGAGAGAATGATGATCTGTCGCCAAAATAATCTCAAAATAAGCAAGGGGACAAATTGAGAAAGCTCCTTAATGACTTGCAGTGGCTTTCCTCGTGCTCAAGGACAACTAGTACTGAATAACTGTAGTAGCTTAAATCCTAAAATGTAATGTAAAGAGCAGGAAAAAGCAAAACAGATTCTCATATTTGTATTGTGCTATACCTTTCAAGGCAGTCAGTAGTGGCCAGTGCCTTAAAGTGGCCACACATCCATCATTCATAACTGCATCTGCCTTCCCTGTGACCATTCGTCCACAAAAGACAGCTGGAGAACAACAAGGAAGATGCAGCAGGAATATAACTCCTGTCACCATGGGAGACTGGGCAGGGTGTTCTGCCTAGCTACTATGGCAACCAGCAGGTCAGGGGTTGCCATGACACCAGAGTGTTATCAGACGGAGGTCAAACATTCATTTATTCTTATGGAGAAAAACTAGTCTATTTAGGGAACTGTGCTCGAGGGCACCATTACAGAGAGAGAGATGAGGTGCTGGAAGAAACCTTCAAGTGCAAATTTCACAGTGAGTATAGTTAGTTGCTACACATCTTCCTTCCTGAGGATAAATGCTCCTTATCAGCAGTACCATGCTACATTCACACAATTACACAATTTCAGATTGTGAAAATGCTAATTACAGTGCTACTATAGATAGCGAATGTTTACCAACTTCGTATAGGAGCTGAAAAATACAATGGAATGAAAAAGAATAATATAAATACTGGTTTATGGCCTATACCTTTGAAACAGTAAATGCCAAAACACATCCCCATCATTCAAACAGCAACATGGTTTGGCAGTCCCAAAGATGTTGCCTCGTTTTCCAAAAGTGCCACCCCGATGGCTGGAATTTATTGCTTCTGTCAAATGCAAGGAATAATAATAATCTCGCAAGGATCAAAATCCTTGATGGTGTTTAAGGTAGTGAAGCTACCCATGTCCATTAAAATCTGTTTGCAATGCATATCATTGGCTTTTCTCACTATTTAATTCTTTTCATGTAACAGTGGAGATTAGCATGTTTTTTCCTTGGATCACTTTATTCATGTGTAACTATGATACATTCCATTGCATTGTGTTTGTAGTAGGTTGGTGCAATGGCTTCCTGTTGATACCATTACCCCATATTTCAATCTTCGAAACACTTGAAGTTCTTTTTACTGGGAACAAATAAAACCATGGGCGATGCCTGCTTTCAGGAAGATTTTTGTTAAATTTGGTGGGCAAATGGAAAATAAGCATCCCTTCTGCTTCCCTCTGTATTTGTTAGAAGGGCAGGGCTTGATTCCTACTACAGTCATTTTTCTGCTGGCAGGGATGGGACCATTAGCATGGCAGAGAGGGTAATTTTAAACTCAGGGGTTCAGTTTTTGTGCAAGGAAAATCATTCTCCGCTGAAAAGAGCAATGTTCTTCTTACGCTTAAAACCACCACAAGTGCCACTGGCCTGCACACACCTTGCGCAGGTGGTAAAGACTGGGGACAGAACAACATAACAGGAGAAATAACTCTCTCTCTTTCTCAATCTCTCTCCAGACACTCAGCAAAGGTGGTAAAGGCAGCCTCTCAGGTCCTCAGCAGTATGTGGCAGTACAGAGACCTGCGCTCCCTCTACAAGAAGGTAGGATGTAGTACAAACCATGCACTTCATCTCACACTCACTATTATTATATTTCCTGTCACCCTCTACTGCATAAAGTACTATTTAGTCCATAAGAGATTACTTTGCATGCCAGATACCACTTTCAAGGATTTTTAACCTTACTACCTATTATTATACACATACAGTAACTCCAAGGTAAACATTAATTTTCTACTCTATAATATCATGTATGGTAAATTATGGTTACTGGCTGAAGACGTGAGACCCACAGTAGATGAAGAATTCGTGTGATGTCATTCTCTGCAAGGACACACTCAGTATTTGATAGGTCTACTGTGTGCATATTACATAATGAATGAATCACAATTTAGTTTGTTTTGTTAATTATCCGATTTTAAACTGTTGGGCTATCCTGGGAAAATAATTTTAACATAAACCAAAAACATTATTCTAAAACTAGAAGTGTAATGCTGCCATAAAATCGACACCATCCATTAATTCATAGTGCATTGCAAATCTCTTTGAGTAATTGACATGTAATGTGAATAAATTGTAAGAGTTTAAAAAATATTATATCTGGATACACCTGTGTTGTGGTGGAGCAAGAAAAGTAACAACCTTTGGCAAAAAAGAGCTACATATCAAATTGGCTGGCAGTAGCACTCATGTTAATTATATTCTGTTTTTGACAGAGCACCTTTATAATAAAAAAAAGTAATTACTATATATGGCAAATTGATGAAACTATCACACAAACCAGTCCATACCACAGCCGGTCCCAGCAGGGTGATATAAATGTAATTCATATAAAGTATTTGAAGCTATAGGGCATATGAACCAAGCAGTAGCTACATTAACTGGGTGCTAGTTCAATTCCATGAGCCTTGAGGAGGTTGACAACATAAGTGCACCAGTGTAGCCTACAAATAAGCTTTGAAGGAAACATGAAGTGGCTGGCAGAGAGTGAAGTTCATTTTGTCATTAAATTACCAAGGTAGGTCTCCTTCTAAACAACCTCAGTGTTATCATATTTATTCAGCAGATATTAGTTTGGAGACTGGCCACTGTAGTCTGTGTGGTGTATGGAACTACGTAGGTGTGGCTTCATAAATGGTTAGAGTTTATGTGTGTGTGTGTGTGTGTGTGCTTAGGTGTGTATGGGGGCATACACTTGCAGGTCCTGGCCAAGTCAGGTATGGCTTTAGGTTGTGTCTTGTGCAGTACAGTTTATATGATCCTTTGTTGTGTGTGTTGTGTGTGTGTGTGTGTGTGTGTGTGTGTGTGTGTGTGTGTGTGTGTGTGTTCTTTTGCCTTGAGGTCTCTCATAACCACCTGCAAACAAAAGGATAATGGGGTTCTGCTGGACACCATCACAACTGAGCAACAGTGTTTACAGAGGCAGGAGGATCAATAACTTTGTGTTAGTCACCAGCCTATTGTTTTTTTCCAACGTGTGTACACACACACATACACACACTCAGTTACAAACAAACACCAGAAGCTAACATCGATGTTAATGGCTATTTAGCCCATCATAAAGACTGAATGGTGTTAAAGCTGCTGGCTACCAGGGAACTGTAGCTCATTAATACAGTACCTAACTTATAGCTCACGAAGAATGACACAAACAAGCAAAAAGTGAAAATAAAATCATAATGTCTAGAGAAATGATGATTGGTGTGTGTGCTGCTCTCACACAGACACACTCTTTTATCTCTCTCTTTCACTCTCACACACACACACACACACACACACACACACAAACACTGTTGAAACCCACTTTCTCCTCCTCTGGCTCTTTTGTTTCTTTTCAAATTGCAAATACCTACACACACTTGCAACTTGATTAAACGTAATGTCAGATGTTCTGCTCCTTTCACTTCAGTGTTCTTGAGTGAATGTCTGCCGCCAAGGTTATCTGCCATTCAGTGCACTAAACTTTAGAAGCGTAATCAACCAGTTTCAGTGAGATATTTAGAAATATTAAGTAACACATTCCAGCAAGGTGTCCTTGGCTCTGAATGTGTCTTTTTCATCTCTGTGTGGAGAGAAAAAAGAATGAAGCCGAGTTATTTGAGCTGCATGGTTGTGTGTATATACCCATGTATAATCAAACGCTATACAATGCAAGCCCTGCGACAAATAATACCTTTGTGATGCTTATAATAAGTTTTAGTTTTGAAACTCTAGTTTATGGAAGTGTTGCATGTCATTGCATTATGCTGTATAGTAAAGTGTCCCACTTATTTGTTCTGTTTTGAGCAAATATGTATATTATTCAGTGTTGTCCCATATTCAGACATTCAACAGAACATCAAGAGAGATTATTTGCACACTGCAGCATGATTCACTCCAACAAGTCATTTCATCTTGTGTTATTTTCCTCAGATGATAAACTGGGATTTGCTACTTGAATTTCAAGTACCTGAACTTCAGTTTTCAAAGGTGTTGTCAAACCTCACAAAATCCTGAAACAACAAGAGGGAGCTGGTGTTTCTTTAAAGTAATAAAACGTGTATAAAGAAACATCCACGTTCCACCTGTTTTGAGAGACAAACCAAAAGCATTCGACCCAGAATCCGACCCAGTCACTTCCTTGCATGATGCTTTCGTAGTGGGCTCTCTGTCCCAGTCCAAGACTTCTGACTGTCGCTGCAGTCACTTCAGGACAGCCTGCCCCATGGCACCAATGTGTCCTCGCCTCATCCTGACGACTGTGTCCCACTCTTCATTCGTCATCCTCTCATCCCCAGTATTACACTAAACAGTATCCCCATGTGGCCCCTTGGAGCCTCATCTGCTTCACACTTCTCTAATCATTGCCACTGGATAGCATTACACTCGACTGGATGGCATAACACTCCAGTGATCAGACATGAAGGACATTGGCTTTACACGGCGGCCGGGCCCAACAAGGGTTGCTTCATTTTTTGGGCTTATTTATTTATTTGTTTATTTTGTACTCCACCCATCTTTGCCTCAGGGAGCTTTTTTTTTGCCAGACTATGATTTAATAAAGACAGATATTAAAGGAAGGAAACTTGGTTGCACCTTTTGAAACAGCAAAATGAGCTTTCGATCGGTCTCATTTGATCCGTTCAATGGAAAAATAAAGAAAAATTACTGAAAGACAAGACTTTTCACTCCACAACAGCAAAAACAACTCATCCATCATCCTTAAATTGAAACAAGATATCATCTGCAGTCTGTCCAGTTGTAACATCCCCAGTTTCATCCTAACTCATCTACCTGTACTTCATCATAATCTTTGAACGATCAAAATCTTCTAATGCAGTTCAGATGTTGTTGTTATCTAGGACACTTTCATTAAATGCAGCACAACCAATTTAAATTAACTAACTCACACTTTTGACACACTTTAAGCAGTTCAGTTAGTTAAGCTGCTACATACAGTCACTCTAAAAATGACTAAAGGCTGATAGATGCCATACCTTGCTGTTTACTTCCTACATCGCATGAACACAGCCTTGTTAGTGACAAACCAGCCTGATTTTATAACTGTGGAAATTGTTGCGTTAGAGGATCCACACTTTGACTTTATCACCCAAGCCCAGAGCTCCAAATAAGTGACTTTACTGCTAGTATCCCTGCATTACGTATTAGGTCATGGGTGTTAGGTGCAGCCAAAATCCTGTTAGCCTCCAATCCAAACATGGATTAGCATACAGTTTATATATATAAGGAAGTGGAGTCGGGTGTCTCTGCAAAATGTTTGTGAGCAAATGCAAAGGGGAAGATAGAGTGGCAAAAGAGGAGAAAGAAAGAGTGAAGTGAGGATAGAAAGTGAAGGTAAATTCTTGAAATTTTTACCAAAAAAAGCATGCTTCAGTTGTGTGTGTGTGTGTGTGTGTGTAGTTTTGGAAAGAGGAAAAAATGTTGGGTCAATAATGAGTCAGTTTGAACTGTGCTGGGAAAGAGTTGTTTGCTTTGAAGTCTTGAAGTAATAAGAGCATTTTTGAAACACACTTTCCTCAAGAAGTTATGGGCATGGGTACACGTGCATGTTTGTTTCTGTGTGTGTGTGTGCGTGTATCTTTTAAAATGTGTGTTTTTGTCTAGCTGCAGTAAGAAGAGTTAATCACTTCCTACAGCAGTGCCATGGGCGTAGTGAGAGAGAGGGAGAAAGAAAAGAGAATTGCAACAGAACGGGGGGGCTGGGCCTGCCTGGCAATTTTTGAACGCGCTAAAACGAAAAGTTGAAGAGCATCTGAGATTACTTGAAAGATCAGTGGTGCAGCAGTCATTAATAAATCAAAGACAAAATCTGTTTGTAGCAACACTTGCACTGACTTTAGGATAAATCATGTATAATAGTCTCCAGAGTGCAGTAAAACTCTACTTTTACCCAAGTTTATTTGGATTATTTGACAGGGTACGTCCTCATTCAGTTAGTGTGTTTGTGTGTGTCTGCAAGTAGTGTTTCATCTACTGTTCCTGGGAGGAAAGCCACAGGTCATCTTTTAAGTAAACAACAAATGTGCAGTACTGTTCAACAGGGGATTTCTGTAGAAAGCAAGGACTTGAAATATGGTCACTTTGTAAATAAACCTATTCTTAATAGGACCAGTAGGACCAAATTCCCCTTCTCACTCACACAAACATATGCTCTCTCTGTCGCACACACACAGGAGCTAAACACTGAATTTCATACTGTATATTCACAGTGTTACACTTTGTCATATCCCAGTTCGGTGCGTAATTTCCGTTGGGCTGCCGTGCCTCATTTCTTGATAAATGATCTAGCTCGGGGACTTAATCAGACACATTCTCCCTCACACACACACACACACACACATGCATGCACACATATCATACTCATATCTCATACATACATCACAAACACACACAAATCACACAAACAGATACAAACATGACAGATGGGGTTCAGGGTCAGAGAGATGCCATGTTTGTCACACTTGTGACAGATTTGCAATATGTTCCAGGGGTGTGTAATTCAGTATGTGGGTGTGTTTGCATGATATGAGTGAGTGAGATATGTGTGTGTGATTTGTATGTGTGAGGTCATTGATTGCACAGCCCAGTCCCTCACAGGATCATTTCACACATAATTCTCGGAATGTTCCCGTAAATAAAATGAATACATCTGAAAGGAAATTGCGAGAAAGTTTATGCGAGAGATTACATGATTTGTTACTGACAAAGCTGGTAAATCTGTTATGTATGACTGTCTGATTGTAATGAAACAAAAATGACCCAATAGGTGCGTTATAGGTGCGTTAGGTGAGTTATATATAAATGCTTGTTTATTTTATTTTTTTCCTATATTTGGTTTGTACAGTTTTCCGTTAAAATGTGATTGTAAAATTTGAGTCTGAGCCTGCTATTATAAATTCGTACATTTTAGCATTTTTGACAATAGCTCAAACACATACTGCTTTCAGAGATTTTTGCAAGGATTCACTGATGAGATGCTCCTCTTCTAGAGGCAGCTAAAATGAACCCATCATCCACTACCATACGGAGTAAACGAGAAAAGACAGCGAGAGAGACGAGCTTTTGAAAGACTTTTGTAGACATCAAACCAACCTCAGGCCTCAGAAGTTGCCTCTGTGTTTTGCCTGTTTTCCCTCTGATGTTCACCTGTATTAGACAGGGAGAGACAGAGCGAAAGGAGGTGGGGGTGTGTTGAGATAACCTGTCTCAGTGTAGGGGCTAACAACAGTATTTTAGGAAGACAGAGAGGAAGAGCTGCAGCACTCTATTACAGTATTCTGAGCCATTTACAGTAAATGCAACAGTAGAATAAAGGTCAGTTCCTAAAGCAGTAGAACCACAAGCAACCAAAATAAAGAATGCAAAGGTCAGAGGCACATTATTCCTGTGAGGAGAGATGGATCATGTGTGAGTGAAGCGCTCGCAACTGTAAATCTGAAAATCTGAGTGTGAAATGAGCGAGGGAGGGAAATAGGATTGCAATGTGGTCTCTGAGGCCCAGAGGGAACCCACTACTCATCATGTGTAACCTTTTACAATTTTTGCCGTAATTGCTGTCTGGCATGAGCACTGCCACACACACATACACCTCGTTTGTTGGGAAAGTAATCGCTTTTTACCTTGCAGTCCCACGACCTTCAACTAACCATCCAGTGGTGGTGAGAGCAACAGGCAGAATGGTTGCCTAGCAACCCATTCTCGTTTTTTCCCCGTGTCATCTCTACAGTAGGGGCTGGAAGGAGTGTTAGAGGCTGAGTGTGAGACAGAAAGAGCAGGTGGGTGGAAAGAGAAGGAAAAACAGGTAAGACGAAGAGAATAGGTGAGAATCAGAAAGACCAGGTACACAGAGCTAAAATGTAAGGTTTCACAGTACACAATGACACTGAAAAAGCATTGGACTTTGGATCTGGTGCAAAATGGTGCAAAAAAAACTAGCTGCTGTCTGATTCTGTCCCATATGAAATTTTGATGTTGATTTAATATTTATTGAACCCATTAAACCTCACTGACTGGCTGGTGGGCCAGACATTACAAACTAATGCTGTGCAACCAATCAAATCCACAGAACTTCATTTTAAATTCTAGTGGATTTCCCAAAGTTTCCAATGATGCCAAGTTTGTCAGGCTGAATTATGGGGAATCATGGGTTTGAATATTTCACACTGTAAACATCATGCAATCAATGAAGAGCAGGAACAAGCTGCTACAGAAAATACAGTGACATGATACTGTCAGACAGTGTGAAATATAATAATTTTTCCAACCTTAAAGTTAAGAGGGAAAAAAACAAGAAACTGTATGTTAAGGCATAAAGTTGAATAATTTATGTGGAGAGATAACAAGTGTGAAATGTGTGGCAGCCATTTTAATAATACATTTTTATATATTCTCTTCTATACTTTCTTCTCTGATTATTATCATTCTTGCAAATTCAAGTATTGTCGAATTTAACAATTCCTCATTTTGCTTAGGGGAAGGGCCTTAAGGACCCCTGTGGATCATTCCTGGACCCCATTTGTGAGCCACATTTATAGACTGCAGACTGCACACATCAGTCTGCAAAATACATTCATCATTCAATATTCAGTGACTGTGTTCATTTGAGCAGCATGACAGTTTCACAGTGTCCAAATGCACAGCGGCACAGTGTGCCATAAGGAGGTTACATGGTTTATAATGAGATGAGTTTGGGGGGGAAAGGCGAAAGAGAATGTGAAACAAGATGAGTGAGAGGACTGGAAGAGTACTGGATAAATAGATGAGGTGGAAAAGAGGGAGGAAGAGATGGCGGAGACTGGGAGGGAGCTAACTTTGAACTTGTGTGTGTCAGAGGATCCAGCTTTCTATTAGTCCTCAGCGCTGTGCCAGGAAATAGGAGTCAGAGGAGGACATGGGACTGTGCTCACTCCAGCCTGTCTCTCTCTCTCTAGCTGTCTCTCTACCTCTCCATCTGCACCCCTCCCTCTCATTACCTCTCTCTTCCTCTTGCTATCTTTACTCTCTCTGCCATTACTCTCCCTCCATCTCCCTCCCCCTCCTTGCTCTCATTACTTTCTGTCATCTTTTGTCTTTCTCAGCTTCTGCACTGTCTGTCCCTCCTCCGTTTCTTTCTGCCTCATCTCCTCCACCTCTCGGTTGTGTCGTTCTCCTCCCCTCGGTCTCCTCCTCTCCAGCCTAACCATACTGAAGTGATTCACCTCTCCCATTCACTCACAGTCACCACAGTGCAACCAGTTTCCCACTGCTGAGCCGAGGCCCACAGACAGAAAAGCTATGATGGAACATGTCTCCATTATCTTTTACCATCTGCTTGTGCTTTGCTTTCAGAGGTACCCAATTATCTTAATGCTAAATTGAATTTGGTTCCAGCTCTGTGATTGTTGTTGACTCTCATAATCCATTTTTATGAAAAGGGCTTTGCTCCAATCACTGCTAAACTAATACAGATACAAAGTCATTGGCTTGGCAGCAATTATGCTTGTGGAGTTGTTAGTTGTATTAATTTTTTCTACAAGGACAGTTGAATAAGTAAGTAATTCACTCAGGCTTGATGCAAGTGTGTAAACTTATGGTGTGTGGACAGTTGTATGTGTACGTGTGGGTGTAGTGTATTTGTCAGTGTCCTTCAGTGTCCAGAGTCAATTTTTGACTCACCTACCACAGGTTGGTAAACTCAAGCAATCCAATATTACAATACAATGTCTCAAAGAACTGTTTAATTTTTCATGTTAAACGTGCAGAAGTTTACATGCGACAGACAATCAAGAACCGCAACAACAAACTTTTTCCCTTTGGACATTTCACAGTCCATGTGATTCTTTCTGATCTATTGGAAATTGGTGCTTTGTGGCCACTATATTTCAAACATGTCATTCTTAATTTCATATGTACAAAATTGCGTACGAGTGTGTTTTCAACTATCATAGTAAGACTCAGCTACTCATTGTGCGTACAACCGTGGCCGTTAACAGCGCTCCAACATGGGTACATGGAAGGGCTTTATCTCCAAACCACTACACTACACACATAGCTCTGTGATTCATCAGTTCTGAAAGTCACACTTCCTACTGGCTCCATCCTTGAGATTGTTTGAAATATTTTCTTTTCATTCATTGTAGTGTTTGAAGTGGAAGATTGATGGATGATTTTACATGAGTAGTTTAAAAACCAGTCATTCTTGCCGTTTATAATATGCAATAGTTCCCTTAAAAATACAGATGTCAAAGGTACTTCTGAATGTTTGGTAGAAATATTTCAAAGGGAAGTGACACATCTTTGTATAATGGTAAATAGTTTTTACTGTAAAACAGTCAAAAAACAATTGAATATTGGACTTTGTGTTTGTGCAGTTACTTATCACAAATGGTAACCAGTTTCTTCTTTGTTTTTGTGTGTTTGTTTTGCAGGATGGTTACTCCCAGTATCACTTTGTGGGCTCTGCCTCAACGATAGAGAGAGACAGACAGAGGCCCTACTCCTCCTCACGAACTCCCTCCGTCTCCCCTGTCAGGACGTCCCCAAATAACCGCTCAGGTAAAGAACACGTGGCACTTACAATACAGAGATTAGTGTGTGTGTATTTTCCTTCTTGTACCTTGGTTCGCTTAACAACCAGTTTCAGTTTAAGACCTTCCAACTAAGGAACATTTTGCTAAGTGAGATTCTGATCCTAAAGAAGTTTATCTAAATTTAGAGTTAAGATTTTGGTCTAAATTTAGGCTTGTGTATTCTCATATTGGCCAGACATCTGGCTCAGCAAGATCACTGGGGTCTTGAGAAGTTCAGGTGCAAAAGTTGGTTAAAAAGGGGCAGACTGTCATCAGCTTAGCCTGGTTCTATCCAAAGGTTAAAAATAATATGCCTGCCAACACCTCTAAATTTTATTAATTCATTTTTTTTATTTGGTTTGTTTGAATTGTACACAAACCGAAATGTAAAACCAACAAGTTGTGGCTGTTTCCCACTGCTTCCAGTCTTTATGCTAAGCTAAGCTTATCACCTGTTGGCTCTAGCTTCATATTTAAGATACTGTACAAAAAAGAGTGGTATCATTCTCACCTAACTTTCGGTAAGACGGTGAATAAGTGTATTTCCCATAATGTCAAACTATTCCTTAAAATGGTAGGAAGATTATCAGGACAGAATTTTGTTTGTAACAACAGCAAGTATTCAAATTCAAATTTAAGGTTATATTTCATTCTAGATTTGGAACAGTTCTAAATTATTTTTCTCATTACCTTTGTGACAAAAGGTCCGCCTTGTCCCCTTAATAAATTAATAGTCCAATACATTTAACCAACTAAGAATGTACATAAGGTACATGTATGTGGGACATGAGTACAATCAGAAGGAACAGGGCACACATAGATTCTAATGAGCTATAATTTAGACATTATCTATTAGCATCAACATTTACTGGTCAATCAGTCTAAATAGCTGTTAGCGTCAGTGCTCACCACCCACGGGCTTTCATGCTGTAAAGTATGATCACTGTTAGCCTTTAGCTTGAGCCCATTGGCCTTCATGCTTAGCAAAGGGCACATTAGCATTAGCTGTTAGCATCAGTAGTAGAAGAGCCCTCAGCTGTGCTTTCTCCACATCGGGCTTAGCAAGCTGATGAGGCAGAAAAGTACTTTTCCTTCCTCCCGGCTTAGAGAGGTCTTCAAGGACCCAGCTAAGAGAGGGAGACAGAGTGAGTGAGAGAGAGGGAGAAAACATGTGTATTTGTGTGTGTGTGTGTGTGAGAGAGAGAGAGAGAGAGGAGAGACAGAGAAAGAGGGAGGGATGAGATAAACAGAGAGGGAGAAAAAGCAAGGAGGCAAGAAGAATTAGGGATTGAGGGATGGTTAATGCAGTGAGGAAGAAGTGAAGGATGAGGTTTTGAGATCATTGTACACAGAGAAATTTGTGTATGTCTGTAGTACAGCGGAGGAGGTGGGGTAAATTGGAAACGGCTGGAAATGACTCCCATCTTCTCTCCTGCTCCTCCCCTCTCTACACTCCTCGCCTCCTCCTTTACCTTTCTAGTCATCCGCCCCTTCTCGTTCACCCGTTTCATTCTTCTACTCCTCCTCCGCTTTGCAGTAATCCTACTTTCTTCTCACCTCTCCCTCTGATCTCTCACTCTTTACAGGCTGCCTCAATGCGCACACACACTCTCACACAGAGACACACACACACACCCGCATGCATCTATATCTCCTCTCTGCATACGCTCCAGACTGCAATCCGGCCCCTTAGAGATGGATCAAAGCGGAGGGAGTAATGATGGCAAGAGAGAGAGAGTGAGGAGAGAGTGGTGAAACTGTGAAAGAGATGAGTAGGGGAGGTTGCAGGATGGAAGAGGGAGATACAAAGGGAGAGAGAGACCTTTGCATCCATCACAGCCCCCACAGGGCCCTGCTGTGTTTTGCGCTGATAGGATGAGTCTCCCAGGCTCTCATATCCAGCAGTTACAAGTCAGGTCCCCACGGTAACCGTAACCAGCAGTGATGGCACTGTCTCTGGGGGTGTCTGTGACAGGTGTGAGCATCCACCTTAATTGAATCTGCTGCAGAGGTGTCAGATGCTAAGAATTAAATATCAAAAGCGTCAAAACATTATAAAAACCTGAAGCTCCTGTCGTCCCCTGTTTCTCTTGCTTAACTAAATGTTTATTTAATTCACCACAACCAAATAGTCACTAATCATGTGTATGTGCTTTTAATGTCAAATATTGAAGGGTTGTATTACAAAAAAGTAGTCCTTTAGTATTCAAATAGAGAAAGTGAGATTCCAAGACCCTCCAAAAATCACTTTAAAAGCCTTTATTCTATTTGGCTAGTCATATTTGTAAGTGTTGTCTCCCCGCTGCTATTGTCAGGGTATGAGAGAACAGCTAAAGAGAACAAAGGCTTTTTTATACAGATTTTTGGCATGCCTAACATCTCTTTTATGTTGGAAATGTTTCAGGTTGCGCAACTGAGAGTGGTGCTCTCCATTAACCGTGTGTATGAGTGTGTTGGGTATTCACACACACATGTTGAGTATTGATGCATATGTGATTCTCTCCAGTAGCTACAGTCCTAAAGTTGGGATGAACGGGTCCAAAGAGCTCATTTTTAGAATGCCCTTCACTTATACATATATATATATATATACTGCATGTGTGGTGGGTAGTTACAAGAAGGGGTGCTGATACACAGGTAAGCAGGATTCTGGCAGTTCAGTGTGTTAAGATAACAGGCACACTGAGTAAGCACTTTAAGTATGCTATAAGGGGATTACATTGTGACATGCTGAGTGTGTGTGTGTGTGCGCGTGCGTGTGTAAAAACACTGTATGTACAGTGTGTGTGCTGGCTCTGTCCTTGCCTGTGCATGTGTGCTTATGCATGGGTGCGCACAGGCATGTGTGTGGTGATGCATTCATGTGTTTCAAAGCTAAAAGCTTGAGAAAGTGACAAATAGAAAAAAAGGATTTGAAATTCCAATCAGATGGTGTTTGAGAAGAAATCAGCCATCAAGCTCAGTGTACTGTAAAGTTACACTACATAGGACACGCCTCCCATTAGTTGTAACACCTTAACACCACTTGTTGCGATTGAGAGTGCATGAAAACTAGCAGAGAAATCAAAGTATATAGCTAAACAAAAAATATAAAGAAACAAAGCATTTCACAATAACCATGTTTTGATTGAAAAAGTTTGGCCATCTTGGCTGAATTCAAAGATCTGTCAGGTAAAGGTCTTGAATGTTTTGAATGTATTTTTTGGTTGTGTGTTGCTGCCTGAGAGCTCCATCTTTTTGCAGGATTTGGGGTAACATGGCCAGTCAAGACATTGTTCAAGTTGAGGCACTTTTGTCAGGACAAAAAAAAAAAAAGAGGCCTGTTTGTGTGCTGGTATGATGTCCAGTGTTCAGTTGTGTCGTTCAGTCGTCACAAGCAGAGTTGAGCATCTGTTTTCTAGCTTTTAATGTGTAGTTTGCCAGTTTCAGATCACACAAGCTAAAACACATAAAGCAACATAAAAACATCTGAATTGAGAAAACACACACCAGATGTGAAATTTGACATTATTAAAAAAAATAAGGTGTCCAACTTGTGTGTATGAGTGAATTCCCAGAAGTCCTTTGACATGCTGGAGGTGACCCTTTATGCTGACAAGCTAAAAGATGAATAATGATTGTACACCTTGAAAGACCAAGACACACACACACACACACACACACAAACATAAGCACGCAGAGTGTGAAGGCACATGCTGTTCTGGGTTTATTGCTCATTATTTTGTGTGTGTGTGTGTGTGTGTGTGTGTGTGTGTGTGTAGCGAGCGCCCCAGCCTCCCCCAGAGAGATGATGAGTCTGAAGGAACGCAAGATGGACTACGATTCCACGGCAACCAACGCTGGTTTCCATAGCAACAAAGGAGAGCACACATCCCGGAAAGACGGCATGGCAGGTGCGTGTGTATGTGTGTGATGGAGAGACCAAGAAGAATTAAATGATTCTATTTTATCCCCCTCTTTATCTTTTTTTCTTCTATTTTCATTCCCTATTTCTCTTCTCGCTCTCTCCTCTTATCTGTCTTTTTTTTGACCTCACTATTTTTCTTCTCTTACTCACACACTTTGATTTTTCTCTATCTTTTGCCAGTCTTTCTGTCCACTATCTTTCTATCTCTGCTTTCTCACTATCACTCCTCTCTCTATTTGTTTCTTTTTCTTCCCCTCTCTCTTCCACTGTCTATGTTTCTCTTTTCTATTCTTTCATTCTCTCTCTATTCTTTTTTGCCTCTCTCTCACAATGTTCTCTTGAGGTCACGAGGGACAGACTAATTGCCAGACTTTTAAACAAACTGCAGGAAGATTTGGACTTTAATTAGCTGATTTTTGACTAAGCCAGCTGTGGAGCTTCCCACGGTTTTGTTGGTCTTTAAATTATTATTATTAGCAGAAGTAGTGGTACTAGTTATCTTTATCCTTCATTCACACAAATGTGTTGTCTTTCTCATTTCTCTCTATCCTCCGTCCGTCCAGTTCAAGTATCTTGTGGGACATCTACGTTGTTCCGAAACTCTTACCTGACCGCCAGTGATGATATCAAGCAAAACCAGGTGAGTTAATAGTACTCCATAAATGTACTACACACTTTCACATGGTACACACCGGTACACATCAACACAGCAGGTTTTAGCAGTGCATGCGTGTCGTCATGGCTCTCATAAATTGACATATGCTGTCATGACATGGTGGTTATTAGGAGCGATAGCAGTAGGATGGAAGAGGCACACACACACACATACTCGCACACAAAAGGTGTCTCCCTGTGATAAGAGATGCACTGGCAGAGTGTACGATAGAGACACGCTTTCAGCTCAGGCAGCGTCGAACCACTGCAACCTGAAACCACACCCGACTGGCAATTAAAATCATCACCTAACCTCGGTTGATTGCTCTAATTATTTGCTTCTGTTTAGTGACTCTGCTGGTGAAGAGGGGGGTGTAACAGAAAGCAAATCATAGCCTTTGACTAGGAAGATTAGAATTGAAAATTTGGCTTCTTGATCATCATTAAATACATAATTGCTTGTATACATTCCTTGGTATGGATCCAAACTGGCAGTTAAACTCTACTAAATAACCGAAAGGGGTGTGTGAGTAAAGGGTTTTTACACATACAACTGTATTTTCATACACACATCTACACGCAGACACACAACTAGCCTGTGAGAGTTACAGTGTTAGAGATAAAATTCCCCCTTCAGTACCTGCATGTAATAGAGAATTCACAGCATGAGTCCCTTCCCACTTGATTCCTATCTGAGCCTTTTTACCTGTACTGCCTGCCTTTCAAACCCCTCTTCCCCATGTACTCACTCTCTACCTGCCACTCTCCTCTCCATCTCTTCACCTATATCTTTTCACTCTGTTCCCACTACCTACATTTCTATGACTCTCCGTTCTTGCTTGCTGCACCTCACCCCCCACCTACCACTTTTCCACCACTTCCACCGTCCCCCACCAGGCTCCAGTCCAGCCCTGTGTTATGCCACCCCAGCCCCAGCAGGACAACCCGTCAGCAGCCGTGCTAAAAGACTACGACCCCTACCCTCCCCCTCCTTCCTTCCCCCAGCCTCAGCCGCCGCAGCCTCCACCTCACAGCCAGAGCCGAAGCTTTGACGAGGTCTACTACGAGGACCAGGTACCTCCATCCCAGCCACAATCGCAGGTCCAGGCGCAGGCCCAGCCTCAGGCCCAACCCCAGCAGCCTCCAAGCTCCACCGGACCGCCCCGGGACCCGCGGGAAGACCTGCGCATGCATCTGGGCCTCAAATCCACTGGCAACTACGTGGACTTCTACTCGGCCTCTCGGCCATACAGTGAACTGAACTACGAGACCAGCCACTATCCGGCCTCGCCTGACTCCTGGGTCTAGTTAGACTATGATGATGGGGGGGCAAGAGAGAGTCTGTGTGTGCGTGTGTGAAAGGGATTATTTTTGCAAGCGATCAACAGCAGATTAACACAAGGTGACAGCAAGTGGTATGATGAAACAGGAACTTGTAGCCAGTGGCAGGAAATGTGTGTTCTCTACAATAAGGGGGAAGACAGAGCTAGATGGGGTTACGAAGTGAAGTTAGGTCGAGTGACAAAGAGAGACTGTGCATGTGCATGCCGACATTTTCCTTCTTTTTTTTTTCAGACCACTTTATTTCTTCAAAGTCAGCTCCATTGCACCGGTGAGTGGATAAGGTGAGAGTAAATGAGGAAGTGTGTTTGAAAGGGTGAGAGAGGAGTGGGCAGGGGGATATAGAACGAGAGAAAATGACCAGGTGGAGAGAGTATGCAGAGACCTGGAGAGGAGGAGAGAGATATAAAGAAATAATGGGGAGCGGATGAGGGTGAGCTCTTACTCTGTAGGAGCAGGAAGTGGCCTGACCTTTTGTCGAAGACAGAGAGAGGAAGAGAGGAGAGACAAAGATGGCATGAGGGTCCTTGAGGAGGTCAAGAGGAATAAAAGCACAGAAAAAGATGAAAGCACATCAGGCACAAGGCAAGAGGTGGATGTTTACCATTTCACCCAAGTGACAAACGTAGCACTGCTTTTATCCCCCCTTTATTTTTTGCGATGGCCTTGCCGCCTACAGAGGCGTCTGAATTAGTCTTCAAGGAATGTCATCTTCAATAGACCTCCTTTTTTGTCATCATTCTTTTACATCTTTCTTTATTTGTACTTTTCTAAATTTTCACTTTCAAAAAAGCATTTTTATTTTCTGTGTACAGTTCAAAGGTGATATAGTGTGTATATTACACATGTTTTTGATGGGGCCACGTGTGAAAATCTGTTTTTTTTTCCCCATGACTGAATACTGACTGAAGCCACAAAAGCAACAAAAATAAATACGAACACAAGAAGCACCAGAAAAGACGGACATCGTCACGATGGATGTCAGTGGAAAACTTTGTTTTGCCCCTTTCCTAGCCAGAGAGGAAACCCCCGCAGTATTTGTGATTTTCTCTCTCCATCAAGTGAATTTTGCTGTGGGCATGCTCAAACGTCAAGAGCAGTTCAGGAGCAAGAGATGCTGCCAGGGCATCAGATTGGCAGAGCAGCATTGCACCGGAGCCCTCGTCAACAAAAGTGCTTTTTCACTGCCTAAAGAATATATGTGTATGTTTAAAGCACACTCTCTGTCTTTGGAAAGGGTTGTCTTTTCCGTTTGGGGAGCTGATATGTTTGCCCATGTCAACTTTAAGTGGTTTCTCATCATCACTTGTGCATAAAAACTGGTCCGTCCAACAAGAGCCACCACAAATATTGTACATGTCAGTGTACAGTCGAGATAAAGAGACATGACATTGTGCCAAACTTTGACACCTCGTGGGCCAGTCCTAAAGGACTTTAAAGGGACATTCTGTTGACGTTTACAGACAATGACTGGATGACTCCCTCTGCTGTTTGTAACTTTTATTTTCTTGTCTTTTGATCAGGTGAAGCCGTACTTATTGCTGGGGATCATGAGTAACATCTCCCTCCCATAGATGTACAGACCTGCCTCTCTGTGTTGGCTGAGCATGTGTGGGCGTGCGTGTGGACGCGTGGGTGCGTGCGTTTGTGTACGTGTGCATGTATGTGACAGAGTGTGTGGCCCGTGGGTGTACACGTAAACTTGAGCGAGCGTATCTATGCATGCATGTGTGTAGTCGTGTGTGTATGCCTCCGTTGCGTGTATGTGCGTGTGCGTTCCTGTATAAATCAGTGTCCAAACAAGGCATTCCTACTGACAGTTTGTCTAGTTTTACAACATGAAAAACCAAGGTAAAAATCACTAGAATGAAATGTTGATATAGAATGACAAATCTATGAATATATAAATATAAATATATATAGATAATTTTTATGTGCAAATGTCAGTGTCACTAAATGCAACAAATGTTCGCAGAGAAAAAAAATGTGGTGTACAACAGGACTCTTGTTCACTTGACCTAAACGTGGAAGCTGCTGATCAGCCCCCCCTGCCCCCCTCCCCAATTGAGACAAAAGAGAAATCCCACCTGAAGATGCTCAGGCTCTGGTGCAAGTTGTGTGTTATTGTGTGTCCATGCTTCTTAGATGACCCTGCTGAGAGAGGACCGTACTTGAACACAAGGAAAAATAAAAAGACTCTTTGCAATCAAACACCATGGTCTCCACTATTGTTGATCATTTTAAAAGATGGAGTTTTAGACAGGGGTGTGTGCAGTTGTTGCTGTCAGATGTTTTCTTCTCAATGTATAGCATGTTTTTCTCACAAGGAAAAAGGAATCATGTCACTTTGATGTGTTTTAGATTAATTCACATGTTTGTGCTCTTTCTTTCAGTCTGTCTTTTGTTCAAATGGGCTTCAGGTGGCTTTGAAGATCTAACAGATTTAATAGCATGATGTCAACATTTTCCTTCCCGCAGTCCTCCTTAGGTTTCTGAGTGAGACAGTTCTGTAAAACTGGAATTTAATAAAAACAGGATATTATAAGCTGTTTACATATCCGATCGGGTAAAACCAAGAGATGCTTACTGAGTACAAATACATTTTTAGAAGATAGCAAATACTGTAAATATATGTTGAATGTACAACAACATGAATGCATGTATCATATAAAGCAATCCCATAGTGTAACTCTAAAGCAAACGCTACCTTAGAACGCTCTGAATGACCAGTTTCAGTTGAGGCTATATCTGCAAAGTGTGGATTCAATGTGTTGTGTACAGACAAAATAAGACGATCACCACAATTTGATCAGTTAAAGGAGCACTCCGCTGATTTTACACATTTACTCGTCATGAGGAGCACTATGCAGCCGGCAAACCACCTGTATAATGTCTTCTGTGGCTCGGGAGGAGCTTTATAAGGTCTGAGAAAATAACCCTGATCACTTTTCAAGTTGAGACTCCAACAGAAAGCATGCGTTACAAATGGGGTGTGGAGTTTGTGGCTTTTATCTGGTAGGGAGGGTCCAATGGATGATGTTATCAAGTCGTAATTTTGCCCAAATTAAAGTGGCACAGTAACATTTCAGTTGCCTACAATTGCATGTAATGGGATGAGGGTATGCACTCCACACGTGATTTGGAGCACATGCAATATTATACTTTCACATGTATCTTTTAAAGCCGTAATATGCACAGCGTAGTATTGTGAGTGCTCTATAGACATCAGAGACACAACACAGTGCAAACAATGTCAATAAATTCAGACTGCTTTTACACAGACCATTTACCTCTGTTGTCTCCCCCGGCTGACAGCAACACTGTTAACATCTTGATACCATCATCTGTTCACACAAACAAATTTGCTGGGGACTTGACTGACAGGCATGTGGGAACATGTATGATAATGCTGTTTGGATTTCAGCCCTACTCACACTTCTGCTGATAATGACCCCTTTCAGATGTGGTATATTTAATGTAATTACACAGCGTGGCAGTGATAAGCATGTATAAACTTGACAGGGGCCTTAATATTTGATAGTGATGTTGCCCCAGAGTGACGTCGGTGGGATGTGCTTAGAGTGGTGTTAATAATAATACAGAGATGTAAAGCCAGTGCAAGGGCTCCCACACCCACCAGCCTCTATTGTCATGTAAATGACAGTGGACAGACACCAAATACGCACTAATGGAAATTCCCATTTTGTATTTTTCCCATTGTTTTGCTCCCTTTTTGTGTCGCCCCCCTACGACTTTGATCCCATTCAACCAGATGTCCATTCTGAGATTGAACTGAACTTGAAGCATGTTAAACAAATGCGGCTGAGCATTTGTTACAATCCATTGCAATTCATGTCTCCCCCTCCTCTCTCCCTCCCGTCCCCATCTTTGATGCTGTCTAGGTTAGGCCTGTGAAATGTAGTGTTGGGTAATAACTCCATTGCGTTGATTATTAGCCTTCACAAAAAAAGGCAAGCCTCACAGTCCCACAGTGGAAGGCTGGTGTAACTTAATGTGGCATGAAAATAGCTCCTCAATTTTCCCGCAGCCTTTCTAGAAACTGCCCTGTTCCTCCCTGCGGATGCCTCCGGCCTTCACTGTTTCACTCCCTCTCTCCCAGTTTTCTCTCCCTCTAACTCTCATAGCGTCCCTGCCCATTCAGCCGTCACACACCTGAGGCGAGACTCAAAAGTGCGTGTATGTGTGCATACACAGGTATGTGCACACAGGTGCATGTCAGCAGAGAGCCGGGAAGGGGGGGGGGGACACAAAGTGAGATGTAAGGGAAAAAGAAGGAGACAGAGACGTAGCGGGGAGCAGGTGGAGGGTCTGTGATTTATACTCTGAGGATTTGAGCGTGAAATCAATTTGTGTTTAAGGAGAAGTGAGGCTCCACGGAGCACTGTGTGCCATAGATAGACCTTGAGAAATTAATGCTCTCATCTGAAAGGGAAGGAGAGGGTAGGGTGGAGCCTGAAGGAGAAGGAAGGTGGAAGGAGGAAGAGTTGGATGGGTGAGAGAGGAAGGTAGGTGGAAAGGTGGGGACTTTTGAAACGATAATAGAGTAGAACAATGAGTGGTAGCAGCAGCAGTAGAAGTTCAAGGTCTCGGAAACAATGTCTCGGAGAAAACTTGATATTAGTTTTTTGAGTTATGAAAAAATAATGGAAAATGAGAAATGCCCCAGAAAACGCTGTCTTCCTAAAAAAAATAGATAAATAAATAAAATCCAACAAAATCTTCTATTTTTCATTAAGAGGAGTCTGTCAAATGTGCCTGCAACAGCTGGCACCTAAAATCAGGGCCCTGTTCAAGGACAAGCTACAGTTCAAATCATATGGGCAGCTCTCTGATACTGTAAGGTGTTTTTAAAGCTCTGAACACACCACAACTTTTTTGCAGTTGCATATATCCTGAGACACCTCATGTTTATACAGTCGCAGGTGAATACATATGTGCAAATCATCAAATAAAAAGAAATCCTGAGTGAAACAAAACATGCACGAACAGTAAGTTGATTTATAACTCAAAGTTAAACTGTCACTGTTGAAAAGAAAATGCTTGTTTTGCTTTGAAACTAATTTATGTAAATTTTCCCGCTAACTGATTTTTTTGGCCACTTAGGTGCAGCGGAAACAAGCTGTAAAATACAATACTGGCATGTTATCCACCTTTTAAGATGTTATGGTGAACATGTTAGCAAACGGCTGCTTATTTCCACATCCAGAAGAAACGGAGAAACAATTGCATTCATATGGAGTTGTGTATCTGGCCACCTGATGAATGCAAGTCCAGTATTCACTCCACTTTTTTGGTATTTGTTTGCAAAATGGTGGGTTGGTAACTAACAATTTGCATTTGACTTTACCATTTTTTGAAAAGTGGCCAGCTGAACTCTGTTTGCCCTGCCTCATTCAGCATTCCCCAAAACTTTGTCAGTGCAATAGGTCAGCTGTCAACAAGTGAGCATCATTTGTATTCTTTTGGCTCTTGCTTTCCAGCTTACTTCTATTTTGGAAGATCTTATGAGTTTGCAACTGGCAAGCTTATCCATCTGCGGTTAAAAAAAATTTAATACGCTGTATTACCTTGCAACATCGTAGACAACAGCCTAAAATTCAACATTGCTTGGAATACACTTCCAACCAAAGTGGAAAAGCACTGATAAATTGTTTTTCTACAAACAACCTATTTTATACTAGATTACATGTTAAATAATAAAGTCTAAGATTGCATGTGTGGTTAAAATGGAAACGTTGGATTTGTGGGATTTGTGTTTTACAGTGTGTGCTGAAGTTTGCTTCTTCATAGAGATGACTGCGAAGCTGCACTGAGAGGTAAAGAGAAGGATGGAGTGTAATTTTCGAGGCAAAATTACAGTGGACTAAGATGACAGGTGATTGAAGAGATAAAGTACAAGAGATGAGAAGGCAGTAAAACATTCTTTTGCAGACAAACAGGACTTTAGAGCAGTCCTCCCAAATCCCACCTTATCTGAATAAAGCACATGTACCTCTCTGTACCTCTGAACAGTGCTGATCAATGCAGCTGAAGATAGCCACAGAAAATCAGTATGGAAAACCTTTGTGAAAAGCTCAGCGGGAGTAGGCTAACAGCTCTGAACAAAACATTTTGATAAAAAGCTACATTTCAGTGAATGATGACGTGAGATGTTTACTGTGTAGTTGTGTTATATAGTGTTCATAAAATTTTTTATTTTGTATTGGGTTGTTTTTTACTTAGTATTTGTTAAGTTGATATTACATAGAAGCCAATTAGTCTTATCTGCATGTCTGCACTGTGGGAGCCCCTATGTAACACTGAAAACTGTGATAGCTTTTCAGACATTTCAGTCTGGTCCAAAGTGGACAGACCGACATTGCCGTCCCAAGAGCCATGCAGCTAGCATGGCTAAAAATCAAACTACACCTTAGATGGCAGGTGTCCATTCCATGCAGAAGTTTGAACAGCTCTGTTAACAACACCTTGCCATGGCTGAACCTGTCTCAACATAAACCTGTGCACAGGAAGAGATAAAAAAAGAAAGCCATTTTTTTTACTTTGACACTGCAGCTCCTGAATTTGATCCAGTATGCAGAACAAAACACAAACAGGGCACCCTTCATCATGCTGAACAGAAGGCATCAATAACACCAAAAACCATACAGAGATGAGTATTTTGCACTCAAATGTCTCTGTGGTGCCATTAAAATTATGGAAAACTGCCCTCACAGTACGTATCTGACTTTTCTATGTGCTGGAGAGCAAAATCAGCACTAGATTTACTGTTTCCTAACTGAACTTGACCTCTGCCGCCTTGTGGAGGAGAACTAGAGCAAAGGGAGTAAACCTATGGTGATCAATACAGCATCACCTTATTGCTAATCAATCTGATTGTTGCACCGCTTCTCCTCTCTTTCTTGTTCTCACTTTCCACCCTGTTTCAGTTTGACAATGATTGACACAGACGCGTGCAACTAAGTATGCTCATAGGGACTGTTCTCTGTCACACGCACATGCATGCACACCATAAGGTGCCCTGTCAGGTATTGAATAGTCAATGCTGCAGAGCAAAGAAGAAGCCTTGGCTATTCATGTGTAACAGTGCTGCTGCAGAGGACTCAGCTGGCTCCCACAGAGCTACGTCAGTGTGTGTGTGTGTGTGTGTGTGTGTGAGAGAGCGAGAGAGAGAAACGGGGAGTATGTATGTGTCAGAGGCATGATTGCATGTGTGTGAGAGATAGAATGTGCGTTTGTATGTGTGTGTGTGTGTGTGTGTGTGTGTACATCTGTCAGTTTGAGCAAATTCACTCACCTGTGACGTCCTCATTCTGTCTTTCTGTAAGCCTTCACTGAGAGTGCTCCTCTCAAAGGCCCAAGCCACACACACACACACACACACACACACACACACACACAGTCATATCAGCCATGGGCAGGTGTTGAGATCACTGACTTCTGAGGATTTCACCTATGGCAGTATGTATTTTCACCCTGAGTAACGAATGCCCTCCCTCTCTCGCAGTCTTGTGTGTGTGTGTGTGTGCACGTCAGAGAGAGAGAAAAAGGGTGTAAGGAGAGTGACACACAAAAGAAAGTGTGAGAGGGAATTAAAAATGAGCTGGATGTGGAGCTCCGTGTTTGTCTTTTGCTTTGGAGTTGTGCAGTTTTTATCAGTGACTCCTCAGTTTTTCTGGACCATCACCGGCCGAGCATTGTTGGAGTGACAGCGACGATGAATCCTGCAGGACACAAACTCCCACGTACACAACTGGAGATGCTTCTCTCACGTAGTAAAGCTGCATTCTCCCATCTAGTGGCCACATATGCACACACACTCACACGTACGCATTCATGGATGTCTGCTGTGACAGGCAGAACCACACAAACACATACACACAGGTGACTGGGTCGCACTTACTGCTGGTTGATATACTTGAAATCGATATAATGATGTTAAAAATAATATTTTTTCCAATAACTCATTTTGTTTTAATATTTTTTCCATTGGAAGTCAGTTAAAGATAACACTGAATAATCACCCAGCCTTAATTGTTCTTATGCTTACAAATCCAGGATGTGTTAAAGGCCACTCTTTTTTAGTCTCTCCCAACTTTATGGAAGTACACTACTAAATCATTAGAGTATGCCTTTTAATGTAGGTTTTCATATCATCTAATCACTGCTGAAGCATCCACAGTTATAAATTGCCTCTTGAAAAATGTATTGCATACAGGTAAGTAAAACTACAATATTCTGTATTTTTAAATAGATGTTTAGTGCTGTGTGAAGCAAAAGTATAAAGGGCATATTTTCAGAATAAATTTTAAATCAAATACTTTCTTTCCTTAAAGTTCAGAAATTAATCAGGCAGATCTGATTCATACGCAAAGGTCAAATGTGGGAGGGAGGGAGAGAATCCAGGCCCTCAGAGGCACGTGTGGCATATCTCAGACAAGACTGAAGCCCAGGCTGCCACAGCAGTGGCCACTCAGGCTTAATGCCAATAAAAATGTTGATAATATAGGAACTCTGTAGGTGTGATTGTATCAGTTACAGTCCTCCCACTGCGCCAGAAATACTCCCCTTGGCTTCTGTTGTCAGTCAGAATGACATCTTAATCAACTTTCCTTGTTAAATAAGAGTTTAAAAAGTCCAAACATTTTAATTAGACATCACAATTCATCCGTTTATCAGCAGGCTGCATCCTGACCTGCGAGTGAACTCCTGGCCTTTTGATTGGTTGTCAACACCCTCCTCAGGGACACTAATGCCCTGGCAACAGACACCTGGCTTTGAGGACAAATGTGATGCTGGGGCCACCTCTCCACTGCCAAAACCCATTACTCATCAGCTGTGTGTGTGTATGTGTGTATGTGTGTACAGTTAAACTTGTGGGTGTGGGGTGACATTGTAAACAGGTCATGGAAATTATGTGATTGCATCTGTATTCTTAATATTTTTCTTCTCATGTATTTCAATGAATAATTCAAATCTACTCAATTAGAAATGGTGTGTGTGTGTGTGTGTGTGTGTGGACTGGGAGTGCAGTGAACATCACTTCTTCTGATGGTCTGAGTGAAGAACGCAGCTGCCACTTCACACCACAATTTTGCTATCACAGAGTTGACGATTGGCCTGCACGCATCACTGTGACCACACACAGTCAGACACACCACACACACACACACTGTAATCACATAACCACACATGTAAATGTATGCACACTCATCAGACTCATCACTCCTCAGACATATCACATAATGCACATTGCAGTATCTAAAAAGACCAAATTTTAACTTTTATTCTTGTAATGCGTAAACTATAAATGAACAGTTGCTCTCTAAACTATTATCCTTAGTTTCATTTTTCTTTCTTTCTTTTTTTTTTTTTTTATCCTTTTCTCGGTTACCTATAACACCTCTAGGCCTTACCTGCGATTCTCAGCTCTGCCCAAGGACACCGTCATGTCAGCCAATTAATGAACCACTCTGAACTTATAGTGGGAAAACAGAAAGTAGGTGGTCACAGAGGACACCGTCATGTCAGCCAATTAATGAACCACTCTGAACTCATAGTGGGAAAACAGAAAGTAGGTGGTCACAGAGGTCACCACTGTCACACACACACACACACACACACACACACACACCTAGTGCAGATTTCTTTTCCCTCTCTGTTGGATTGTCTCTTTTACCTTTATTGCTGATTCTGCTTTGGCACAACAGTGGGCGTATAGAGGTGAGAGATGGAAACTGGCTGGCCTCGGCTTAATAAATGCGTCAGTTTTAAACGCTGTGTAGTTGGAGAGCTACTAGGTACTTAAAATTATGTCTTTAAACTTTTGTAATATGTGCTATTGGAGGGCAACAGTATAGTTATTTCCACATATATATCGTATTTAGTTATACATTAACTCGTGAGCTCAGTTAGAACTTTACATTTGTCATTTCCTGTCACAAAGCACTGGACTTCCTGATACAGGCGTTGTTGACAGCTCATTTGTGAACACAATCGCATATCTTTACAAACAGTCATTCCTCTGTTACATGTGGCATGCACTGTTGATTTATTTTCTTTTTAAAGTGGTACTGGGGATCAACTGGAATAATTTAGATGGATACACAAGTAGACAAGAGATAAATAAATAAACAAATACCAACATTTACACATGATAAGTCACACATAATTATAATAATAATAATGAGATATTAAATCAATTGATATGAAAAGTTAAATAAATTAAATAAAATATAAAAACTTAAGTATTTAAATATAATAACAATAACATCAATAAAGTCAATGTAGCTTAATCAGGGGCCACAGAAAATAATTCTGTGGATGGAATGGAACAGTGTGTATGTATGTACAAATTTAATTCAACAAGAAAAATATTAAGGCTTGGGAAGGACTATGTGAAATTTACCAACTACAAGTATAAGATTTGTCATGCAACTCAAATGTTAATTATCAGATTCTAGTTTAGTAATAATGTCTTTAGGCATAATTGTTATAGAATGTCCAGTATTGTTATAAACAAACTTCCCTCCAAATGTCCCTCCAAAACACAGATGAGGAGGGACAGTGAGAAAATATATGCATAACTGTTTCTGGCTCAGCGCCACAAAAGGTGCATTTAATATCTATGTCAATAAATTTGGAAATGATCAAGTTACATGGGTAAATGTCACAGATTGTACCCTACGCGCTGGCTACGACCGACGTCAGCGCGCTCCTCACGTCCGTCGGCTCCTGACGGTTCCACATGACGCCATCACGCATCGTTTCCAAACAATACTCAGGAAAAAGCCACGTTGACGATCCAGACTGCAGTGTAGTGGACAATCTCAGGCATAAATAAAGCAGGGGTTTGTTTGTTGGACGCTCCGGTTCCTTTCTCGCTGCTGACTCCAGATCAGATCAGAGCAGACATGTCGTCGCCGCCGAAGGAGAAAGTCGAAACCAAAGGAGGACATCTCCCCGCAGGTAAAGCTCCTTGGACTGCTGTGTTGTTTTGCACAGCTTCCTATAAACCTGAAGGCCTTTGTTTCCGCAGTGTCTCTAACCAAAAATCACATGATGATGATTAATACTTATGCAATCACTACACTTGCAGATGTCAGCGACTGACAACGTGTCTTAGCGTTCCAGATTGTGTGCAGTGTAATCTGCCATATTTCTCATTTTCCTTACTTCCTGATTGGCGTGAGATCTTGTTACATCATTAAACCTGGTGATATTGTATTGTATTGCTAATCACCGCAGTCTAACCTAAAGGTTTTAGTTGCAATATGGTTGGCGGTGGCGGTGACGTGGAGGTCACAGGCTCCAGTTCTTGTGGATGTAGGCAAACAGTAGTAGAAAAACAGATAAGGTGTACGTGGACATGAGCAGTGTGGCAGGGCAATGGGCCTCAGCAGCTGCAGGACTGATAGCACAGTAAGATAACAAATGCCCCTTACACCTAACCTGTCATTAGTGGGAGGCCCACAGCAGGTACAGGCTGCAGTGTGTCAGTCTTTAACAAACATGCAGGTATGTTCACGTAGATGTATGAGCACCAGAGACCATTTATGTTGTCATTTCTATAACCAGCCCCTCTGCAGTGAGGTCAGAACAGCTGCCCTGCAGCTGCTAAGAATTCAGGGTCTTGCTCAAGGACACTTAGGCAGGATGGCTGCTTGCCAACACAGCCAAGTTTTAAACTCTCAGTTGAGGGACAGACTTCTAACATAGAGGTCATACATTCTCCTTAAGTTCATCAACAGTTACATTGCCAGTAAAGTACAAACTCTTATTTTTTACCTAACTAATTCAAACACAATATGGCTTCAGTGTTGTGGGATCTTTGTGTTTTCTCACTGTTTGAATTGCTCTTGAACTAATTGTCTCAGCTCATCTGGTAATCAGTGTGCATATGTGTGTCCCTCTGTGTGTGTGTGTGTTGCAGTAAAGGCAGGAGGTATGAGGATAGTGCAGAAGCATCAGGCCGCTGCTGCTCCAGAACCGCCGCAGAAAGATGACGAGGAGGAGTACGTCAGCACAAGGTATCACACCCACACACTCATGGAAGGATTACTGAATGGGCCTACCGGGCATGGGCCCAGGGTCCCAAGGGCCAGAGCTTTTGTTTGAAGTGTTGAAAAGTCCAATCAAACGACTACAAAGAGACACAACATGACCATAAAGAGACGCTATAGGGCCCCAGAGAGATACAAACGACGTGGCAACATCGTTTTTTGTCTTGTTCTTATGTAGGAGAGGTGGGGGGGAGGGGTCCCTGTCATGTCTGTGCCCAGGGGCCCATTGTCTCATAATCCATTCATGCACACAGTAAAGAAAGACACAAGCAGCTACATACATTTGCCGCAGAACTGGTTCAGTACTCTCTCCAGTCAGATTAAGAGACCGTCTGTGCAATGTACAACTCTGTGGTGATTTGTAAATTGGTAATCACACCCACACACGCAAACACACACCCTGCAAATTGTCAACTAAGCAATTTAACTGCTTCCACTTTTCTATAAGGGTATACTGTAGGCAGTTTTGCAGCAGACTTGTTGTGTACTGTTGCCAGCTAATTCGGTAAACAACATAATTACTGCATAATTACAGCATTAACTTGAACAGCCCATTCAGCAGCAGTCACTATTGTTTGCTATAAGCAGCCTGGGTTTGCATGTTTCACATCACGATGGCTCTATTTCCGAGCGACAATAATAATTGCTCTGTTTCCGTATTAGCATGTTTGGATTTTGCTGCTTGAGTGCATTGTTTGTACCGAGGTCACTCCGTGCTGTGATGGTGCAAGTCGTTGCTTATTTTCAGTGTAATGTTGCACGCGTGTGTCTGCTTCTACACCCACATATGTCTACTCAATATTCATGAGGACCCATCAGCTATGTGCGTATCGGTACAGGTGGCGTATTCACACCACATATCGGTTCAGTGTGTGTGTGTGTGTGTGTGTGTGTGTGTGTGTGTGTGTGTGTGTGTGTGTGTGTGTGTGTGTGTGTGTGTGGTGATAAATGAGAACTGACAAGCAGTGCACAGCAGTGGGCAGGGTTCAAGAACATTGCCAACAAGAAATTTTGTGTGCATGTACTTTATACCCGCAACCTCACACACACACACAAAATTATATATTGCATGTTCTTCATCACCCGTGCTTGTTTGAGTATTTTCCTGTAATTCAGGGCAGGAATAGTATCAAGCCTGTCAGTGGCAATAAGTCATTTTCTTTTGCTCCCCTTTCCAAGATGAGTGGCAATAATAGACAAAGCATTAAAGTGAAAAGTGAGGTCGATAACAGATGTATAAAAACAACATTCGAGCTTGGATTATAGTTCTCAAGGGTAAAGGCCTGCTTGAGAAAGAGAGAACACTCGGGACTATAAAAGAAATGCTTAAGACTGACATTTCAGTTGTAGCAGACGCTGGTCAGGGTGTGTCCGCCATTCCAGCCTGTTGAATATGCACTTCCTCATTTTGTTATGTTGCTTCAGAGGATATGGAGTCATACTGTACATCTTTGAGAATTAAATTGGGGCTGCAACTAACGTTTACTTTCATTTTTGAATTCATTTGAATGACTGAAAATGAGCCCGTTATTTTCTCAGTTAATCATTTACACCATGAAATGTCAGAAAATAGTGGAAAAAATGTCCATCACAAGTTCATGGAGCCAATGGTGCCGTCTTAAAATGTCTTTGTTTTATCACAACCGACCAACAGTCCAACTGCAATTACTAATGATATAAAACAGAGAAACGCAGCAAAACTTCAAATGTGAAAAGCTGGAACCGGGGAATGTTTAGTATTTTTGCATGAAAAATGAAATTAATACACTTTCAGTATAGTTGCCAATAAACTCTCTGTCAATCAACTAACTGATTAATGAACTAATCGTTTCAGCTCTAAATTAAATAAGTACTTGATTATTTGTCCAATTATTAAACAAACCTATAATAACCCATGCAGTGAAGATATTCCAAAGAGCAGCAGCTTCACAAATCGACATATAAAGACCATCGACCATACAGGGATTATTAGTTGCTTTACTATTTATGTCACTTCATTCTTCCCCCAAAATTTGTGTTTAGAGCCTGCGATGAAAGAAGAGGAATCATTACTTGGGCTGTGAAAATAAATTAGACAAATAGTGCATTTTAATCACAGGAGGAAAACCACTTAAAATCAGCCTTTAGCTTGATAAACTCCTCTTGGCCTGGCTGTGTAAATGCAGCTTTACCTTCCTCCTGTGAAGTGTTTATCTTTAACTAAAAATTACCTGTCAGTGCATCCAAAAAGAGACGTCGAGTAACTGCGCTCCATCAGTAAATACAATTGGTGAAACTCTCTCACTCGCACACTCTGCCCGTCCCTCTCTGTGTCACGCTGATGGACGTCTAGCAGGTGGCCACTGGGTAAATTTCGCATTAGTAGCAGCCAGCGAAGCATTGTAGCCAGGGGAACACCTGCCGTACCCAATCTAGCCGAGATGGACAGATGGGGCCAAGAGAGAGAGATAGGTGGCCTGGATTATGGGGAGGAGCAGAGAGGATTATTATGTATGGAAAGTGAGGGATGCCATGGCGATATGGAAGAGGAAAGGTTTTACTCAGTAAGAGAAGGAGTAATGGAAGAAGAAGGGTGGTGGTAGGGGTGAGATACAGGCAAGAAAGGGAGGCATAAGCCAGAGCAAACTGGTGACCCAGCAGAGGTTTCCTGCCCACTAACTGTCAGGCGAATGTGTTTTTCAAATGCATCAGGAATAAATCTAGTGTTTCTGCTTCTGTGCTAAAATGTGATGTTCAGTGAGATTCAGAGAAGCAGGAGCAGGAGAGAGGGGAGACAGCGCAAAGGAGGGAAACAGATGAACATGGTCGGTTCATCGCTTAACATGTTGCTTCTTATTAAAGTGAATACATGGTTTATGAACCACACACACATCATAGGCCTCGTGTCAGTTGCACTGTCACCTCTCCTACATATTTGGGTGAGAGGTGGATATGTTCCAGAGCCTCAGAAAGAGAGCGGGTGGTGCTGTGTGCGCGCTTGACTTAATCACTGCACACATACACCGTATGTAGGAACAGTGGTGAAATGTGCAGTAAGCTGACAGCTCATGGTGAAAAGTTAAGGGGGGGGGGACAGGCAACAGGCATCAGTTTCTATGGCAACCACCACCTCGCCCACGGCAGCAACTTCCTGCTCTGCTGAAGCAGAGAAAGATGGGTGGGGTAGTAGTGGTGGTGAGATGTGGCTTTGGATCTAAAGACAGAGAAGAAAACGCCATATAAATGAATTAATGCACATTTCACTCTTTGAGTTATTAGTTAAAATTTGCATTTTGTATCTCCCTCGATCTCCTTTCCCCTAACTCTTCTCCTCTCCTGGCACAAAGCGACGCCTCCCCAGGATTCCTTACAGCTCTCTACTGCCCCCTGCAGGCTCCCTCTGCCACCATACGCAGCCCCCCTCCTCCCAATCACACCAAACCACAGCAGGGATCTTGTGGTTTCTCTCTGTGTGTGCCTTTTTCTAGGTATCACTTTCCATTTTACCGTACAGATAGAATAGCTGACAAAAAAAAGCTGTCAGTAGCATAATCTTATGGCTAAGGCTTTTGTGTGGTATCTAGATTAAGGTATCAGGGCCAGTTGTAGAGCATGATTTAAAAAGTCTTAAATTGAGTGTCTGTCATCTGTTTATCAAGCGTGACTAAAAGCTGTCATGTCTGTGTGTCTACAACGTGTGATTACACAGTATCTATGTATTTAACTGCCAGTCAGGTGAAAAGCTTACCCTCTCGTCTTGTTTTCTGCCTGACTTAAAAAAGGAGATTTTTATACTTTTGAAGATGCTTGTTAGCTGTCTCTCTTTGACAGGCTTACACCCCTCACTCCTGTCTGTCTGTCTGTCTAGTCATGTGTGCCCTCTGTCTCTCTGACCTTCATGCCCAATCCTACTAACAACCAGGCGAAGTTTGATGCCAACATGCTTCAAATGCAATACTGTCTTTTTCCTTCATCCGTTTGCAGTCTGTTTTCAATATTTCAGGATTTATCACAATGGAGATAGCGATTCAGTAGAATAGAGACATGTGACAACCCAGCGTGAGGGGAATACCAGCCCACGCTGTCTCAGTATGTGAATACATATCCAACTGAGCGTGCCTTTTCACCTCAACCCCATTGTGTCACACCTCACTGTAGCTTCAGTTGAAATTGAAACTGAAGCAGCTACTGTGCATATGTGCTGCATGTCTCTGCGACATGGTGTAAAACACACACTATACATTTTTAGAACTTATGAAGTTTTGATAAGATATTTTACCTGTGAAGCACATCGTTCAAAGAAAGTTTCTACATTTTAGAATAACACCTTCTTGACAGGGCTGTTCTCACTCAACAGTTGGGCAACGCTAACGAGCTAGCTTACCGTTAGAAGGGCCTGTTAGAACAAATGAGGAAATGTGGTATCCTATAACAGTATCATCACTATCATCTGTGTAATAAAAGCAGATACTTCTGCTATGCAGCATGGCGCTCGGCCAGGTGTGTTTAAGATGAAAGTTTAGCCGACAGGTTCTTGCACACAAGCATATGTAATGAATCTCCCGTTAGCATTTTTTACAGTTGAATTTTTTTTTGTTTCGGTTTCTCTGGCACTTGTCATATCCACATTTATTCTCCATTTGTTCCTCAGATAACTTTAACATTTTTCAAACTCTACTGTCGAGCCAGATGTTAGCAGAAAGCTAGCACGACCACCTCACAGCTAGCAGAGCATTCATTTGAATGAGGAACACTAATATGGCATATTTTAGTTAATTCACTTGCTAACAGAGAGCCTCTCAACCGGTGAAAGTGGCTAGCGGGGAATAATCAGTGAAATTCAACATATGTCAGCATTAATTTAATAGCAAGGTGTAAATATTCTCATTAAGATAAATAGCAGAGGTCTATTCAGTGCCAAGATGTTGATTGCGGAGATGGAGGTTAGCCAGATGTGTTGAGAATCCATAACTGTTAATTGATTGTGATTTAAAAAGTTGTGCATGGATCATTAAATATTTAAAAGAAAGTAGAATATGTTTCAGATGTTGTTTCCCTAAGTGCTTTGATTCTGACAGCTGAGGTTGCAGTTTGTAGTCAGACTTTTTCATCTTTTCAACACATTTAGGCTGTTAATGAGGTAAGCCATAAGTTGGACATGCTTGCTGCTATAGCTAATGTCTTTGAGTGGAGTTTTGAAGGTGGCTACCACAACTGTACTCTTTTGCCGGGGGTGGCGATGCCGTAAAATTAGACGGCGCTCGTTTGTCATGTCAAGGTCGATACTTACCTCAGGTTCCGCATTCCTCCTCCTCGTCTTTTTCTCTGCCTCTATTCTCTTCCCTTTCTCTGTGTCTGAGTGAGCACTCGCCTCCCTCTCTCCTTCATCCTCTTCTCCTCTCCTCTAACAGTCTATTATTATATAGGTATTTCTTCTCCCCTGTCCTCCCTGCCCTCTGGCCTCCCCTTGCCAGTCCTCCCCCTCCCCCTATCTGCCCTGACCTGCCTTTACCCCCTCTTTCCCCCCTTCTCTTTTTCCTCTCCTTTTCTCCTCCTTCCCAAATCCTTTCCTTTATAATCATCCTCCTCTTTAGCTCTTTTTTCCTCTCATAGCTTCACCTCCCTCCCTCTTCTCATGCTTTCCATCCAGAAGCTGTGAGCCCCGGTGTTTGGCCAGGATGAATGGGAGCTATTTAAGCTGCTGGCAGGTCCATCCGGTGTGTGTGTGTGTTGCCAGAGAGAGTAAGACTGTGTGTGTTATGTGTTTCGACAACTTGGGATGTTCGAATTTTGGCACAGTGTCACTTTTGGAGGTCTTAAAGTAGCCAGATAGGCAAATGTTCCCATACTGTATGTAAAGTAAGCTGCTCCCAATATGATTAAATTACACACACAGTCACCACAGAATAAAGCACTGGACACACACTCTGCTTACTCAATTGTATATTGTTATGAATTCTACAAATCATTTTTCAATTTTTTTCTCTTGTTCTCCTTTTCAGTCCACCAAAGGCCCCCATGATTGTGTCTGGAGTGGTTACAAAGGTAACACACACACACTCTCACACACACACTCACACTCTCAGGCACACACACACACAGACCACCAGGAGTGTTGAAATAAGCATTATAGGGTGGTTTATATGTGGGACATGTGCTCAACAGGGAGAGGTCGAGGCTTAGTGCTGAGAAAGAATAAGGGAGAAAAGGAAAAATATGGCAGAGAATACCAGCCGAGTGCCAAACAGGGAGAAAAATATGAAAACGGTTAGGATCACTAATCAAATATATGTAATTAAAGATAATTCTGTGAGTTTGATTGATTTTAAAGATTAAAAAATTGGTATTTTACAGTGTCATGCATGCCGTAACTTAACTATAGAACACGTCAAAAAATAAAAGAAACTGAAACTCATTTGGATAATTTTCTCCTCATATATCAATCTGACAAAATGTCTTATAATCCCATCCTGTTTAAGTAAAAAAAGAGAGAAAATATTGACACTTGACTGAAAAATTGTCTGTAAAAAGTAGATAATGTCCACACTCTGAAAAATGCATTTGAATGACTTTTATATTATTATATAAAAGTTATTCAAATGCATTTTGAAATGCATTTTTAGCTAGCCAGCTGCTCAATAATTCTGCTGATCGCAATGCAGAGAAAGCAGAAGAACTTGGGAAACTTAGCTTGATTTCCAAAGCAAACAGACTTCGACGAGCCGCCAGAGAGAAGGTGGTGCACCTTGAGATGGTGCAGCGTCAGATAAATGAGAAAGTAGAGGAAGTGAATGAGTTGCCATGAGCACTAAACTTTGCTAATGTTAACATTTTCAAATGTGAATATGTAAATAGACTGAATAAACATGTCAGTATAATAACTTACTGAATTTTATTAAGTAATTTACTATACCACTTAACACAGAATAATAATAATTATACAAATCATTGTAATTCAAAATAATCAGGTAATTTTGTTCATTTGATCATTTTTGTTGTTCGGTCAGATGCAGAGCTAGTCCTCTGTTGATCCCTTACTCTGGAAATGAACAAGCATGAAATAATCATGATCAAAACGTCCAATCACGATACAATATAATGCAGCTCAATACAGCCACTATAAACTGCGGCATAAAAAGTGACCATAGAGTCGGATCAACACCTCTCTGAAACAGTCTCAACAAAAAGTGATCATTGTACGCTCACAAAGCTAGTAGGCCATTTTATTGCAGAAATGTTAGATTACATTATATGGTACAGGTATTGCTTTAACTGTATCTTGACAGCCTTGACCTGCCACTTCGAAAAGTGCATCAAACTCTGTGAATAGCCGTGCTTGTTTAATTCTTTTTGATGTGTGTGTGTTTGTGTGTGTGTGCGTCCTTGAAAAAAGTCTCCGGATGGCTCCGTTCCCTGCCTGTCACACCAGGTAGATTGTTTGCGGAAGATTGCGGTGATATCAGCAAGGTGGCAGGCATCCCATTTATCCTCCGATCCTCCTCTAGCCTTCCCATTCGCCCCCTATCACTGCCATCAAACCCAGAGGCTAGCACTGCACAAAGCCTCAGAAATGCCTTTTAGGAGCTAAGTGAAACACTTCAGCTTGTGTGTATGTCTGTGTGCGGAGTTTGTGGCCTGCTGGGATGTTTTTGAATGTAAAAAAAAATAAGACATTTCCTGGCTACGTATTTTCTGTCTTTTTCTTTCTCTGGGAATGGCATTCCCAATTAAGTCATACCTCAGCAAAAAGACTCCTCCATGGGATATCAAAATGATGTTTTGATGATTTCTGTATTATACACACAGGTGTAGTCATAAAATCCATCCAATACAATAAATGTTGAAAAATATATCTTAACAGGTCAGCCTTTGAATTTGAAAACAAGAGAGAGAATATGCATTTTGGGTGAGGCAGTTCTGTTTTAGAATACATTTGCAGAAAAAAAACACACAGGCCTATTTCCAAAAGGAAAAAAGAAAGAAAGATTGGATGTAGGCAAATTCTCGAAATGCGTGGAAAGAAAGAAATAATCTTCATCTTTTTTCCACTTTTTAAAAACGTATTTGTTGAAAATTAAACACTATGTTAATGTGACCAATTCAAGAAATTTAAGTACTGTATCTTCATGAGCCATATGGACGTACTCATTCTTCCACTTTCTAAGATTTCTTCTATTTTCACATGTTTTCATTTAAACATTCTTTGAAGTATTAAAAGGAAAATTAGATTTGGAAAGGAAAAGTAGCAAATATCACATTATTTCTCCCAATGGGTATTTTAGCTGTGTACTAAAATGGTGAAAAGGAGGCAGGATTGGCCTTGCCAATCACCATGATTTCTGCTCAGAGTGTAGTGCAGTAACATGGTTAATTTGTTGCTTTCCCTCCCATACCTCTGCTTCGGTAGGACAGAGATACTGGAAGCTTTGAGCTTCAGAAGAGAGAGGAAGGGCAATTGGAGGTCAAATCCATCCACGTCCCATGCAGTTAGCTGTGGAATTGGCTTTAAATGAAAGAGATGTGCACACACTGAAAATGTTTTGTTCCCACCTACACGCATACACACACACACACACACACACACACACACACACGCGCAGGAAAACTATAGTGCACATACTGTACAAAAACAAAACACAGATACAGAGAGGATTAGGGTCAAGCAATGATTGGGTGGGCGAGTGAAGTTCAGCAAGGGGTTCAGACAGACAGGCTGTGTGTGTGTGTGTGTGTGTGTGTGTGTGTTTGTTGATTAAATTGGTTATATAACTTTATCCATGTGGACGCCCTAAGAAATCAGAAAATGAGGGAACCATGTGTTTGGTTATTACATTTATGATGGAGGAGTAACATCCACATGTGGCAACATCTGGACAATTAAAACCTTCAATCTTAATCCACTTAATCATGCATGCGGCAATGTAACTTATTTCCCAGCTTTTACTAAGCTCACCACCCACCCCCACTGTGCTGTAAGTAAAACCTTTTCACACCCAGAGATATGTGAGTGTGCAATGCTATAGCTATACATTTCATCCATCTACTTCAACTGATGTTTCTCTCATAAATGGGGTCTGGATGGAGAAGGCAAGAGACAAGTGTGGCATGGAAAAAAAAAAAAAAAATACAGGTGAATTAAGGCAAGGACCACAGGACGGTCTGACGCTAACCAGTGAAGAACAGGGGAGTAAGGAACCTGTATAAGTAAAGAAAGAAACCGAAACATTGAGGAAGAAAGAAAAGAATGCAGGCAGGTAAAGATAAAAAAAAGAAAGAAGGGAGGAATCGAGTCACGATTGTAGTGAGTCTTTGATAATGATTCTGCATTCCTTTTTGAATGATCAAATTGCTGTGATCCGATTTAGAGGCGAGGCTGTTTATGGGCATTTTTCTTGGAATAAGAGATTGAGGTTGCAGATCAGTGGGGACAGATGAGTGCTCCATACTCTGCCCTTCACACACTTTCCTCATTGTTATTATGATTATCAAAGGACATGGAGTGCACACGCTGTATGCAGACATAGAAACAAACTGCAAAACATTATATTACATACACACTTTCACACTTAGTTTTCACACCAACATTCAGGTAGCTCTAATAGGTTCTAATGAACCCTGAATATTACTGTGCACATTCCTGTTTACTGTCAGCTATATCCTTTGCACTGATCATTTGCCTAGTTATTTTAAATTCTACTATGTGTGTCTAACTTTGCTGATGAGCCAATAACTGGTAACAAACACATCACTATGTGTTTAATAGCTAACTTCAGTTGGATGGATATTTGCTGTACTGCAATGGTAGATTTGCAACAGGTAAGATACGGCAGAGCTTGTGATTTTCCCACCTGACAAATATAAGATTTAAGATAAAAGAAGGGTATTTAAGATAAATCCCTCATGGTTTGAGCACCCAGTTGCACCACAATGAGAAGAATCTCAAATATTTAGCTTTATTTAAATATTTATCTAACTACCAATGAGGGTCATGCTTCATGCTGGTCATGCCAGGATCGTAAAATACTTTAAAACTCCAAAATGACATGGTTGTGAAATTTAAGCATTTCATGTTGGCCATCAAGAATAAAGAAGAACAGAATTGAACAGTTGTTCGTTTCCCTCTCAAGTCATCTCTAATAGTTTCAAGTTTCAAAATGAGTCCTTTTGGCACCAAGTTTCATCTTGTTTAGCTAAGGCTATGCATGAATTAATTTAGCAGCTTAGGCTGTAAGCTTGTCTTGGCTTTTTTTGCAGTTCATTCTTTTGCCCTTAAATACTGTTGTATGACTGTGTTCTGTTCAGGGTGATAAGGACTTCACCCCTGCAGCTGCCCAGGTGGCCCACCAGAAGCCCCAGCCTTGTGTCCCCAAGCTGCCCTCTGTCCAGCACATCAACCAGCACATCCACCAGCCCCGCAAGTGAGCCAGGCAGCAGGCCACAATGGCTACGCTAACTCCACCAGCCAGCCTTCCCAAATGGAACACATAGGATGACAATGTTTCCCCACCAGGCACAGATCTCCTCTAAATAATCAGTCGTTTTTGTTAGCCTGTTGCATTCCATGTATGAGGAATTGATCTGCAACAGACACCAAATGCCAATACAGCCATTGTAGAAGTTCCACTCTTTACACCCCTGCTGCAATAGTGGTGCTACACTATTAGTTCTGCACTTTTGGGTCCTCCTTAAGAGGCACTGTTTTGTATAGTCTTAAGGTGGTATAAGTGGGTGGAGGGTCTTCTGAAATGGCTATCATTGCAGGATTAAACATTCATGGAGAAACTTATCTCAGATCTGCGTCTGTGGGGGGAACTCTCACCCCCCAGCGATGTGTTGACCAATACCGCATCACAGCAACCAGCCAATCACAGCAACCTATCAATCAGGCCAACTAACCAACCAACCAACCAATCACCTCACATTGATGAGCCTTCTACCTATGATTTTCGCAGACTGAAAGAACCAATCAACAAATCGTGTGGTGGACGCCAGTTTTACATTATCAACACAAACCAAAAAGAGCACAGAAAGCAGCTTCTAAATTGCAAAACTCAGTTCAATGTGTGTGTGTCACGGTGACTGTTGCCAAATTGCACAGGTACAGCATGGACCAGAGTTAAGGTAGCTAATTATGTGACAGCATTAACCAATTATTATAGATGTTGTGACTGACCTGCCTCCAATTGAAATCTGTAAATACATTCAACCCAGAGAAGAAACTGGACATTTTCAATATTATAGATCCCCAATGAGATGCAAAAACATGACCCATTCCTCTGTAATGATGGCTGTCATTACCCAATGCATGTTGTTAGTGTCATGACTCTAGAAGCTAATAGAGCTTTTGGGCCACGGCAAAACCTATTTAGCTTTTGCTACAGTTTCCTCTTGTATCACTGTTCTTACCTTTTTATTTAACAGAGAGGAGTCTTACTGATCTCTGATCTGCCTTGTTGGAGCTGTAATAGTGTCTATCCTTCCTTGGCAATGTTAACTTTAATGCAAACTCAACCTGCTTCACAGTAAGTCTCCCAACAGTGCCTCATTGCTTAGATTTCAACATTTTTTGCCTCATTTGACTCACATGGATTTGCATTTCATCCACTACACACCAGAGTCAACTGGAATTTAAATGCAGCTAAAAATGTAATGAAATCTAAAGAAAGCAATTTACTGTGAAGCAGCTGCAGGGTGCTTTGTGTTTGCATTAACATTAGCCTGAACATCACTAGGGAGTAATTTACTCTATTACAAGTTGAACAAAGCATTGCAGAGATGCAGCTCAGAAAATAGTGAGCCTCTTAACTGTGAGATGAAGGTAACAACAAAAATGGTGATTTCTACATTCTGTAGAAAATGTTTGAACAAATACGTCAACCATGTGGCGGTTTGCCAGTGTGCAAGGGAAATGCAATACATTTATTTCCACTTGCCAGGATATCTGCAGGTATGGCTCTGTATCAGCCCCCAAAATCAAGAATCAGAATTTCCTTAGAAATGATACATATCAACACACACCACCTTTTTCCTTAATCACCCATCCCCTTACACTCAAGTGTCGTTTGTTGCAACACTAATGTTCAGGTTTCCAGGAAAGAAAGAAAGAAATTTATCTTGCCAAGAAGGAATGATTTCCTATGTTAATTTAATTAAGTTTTGAAGAGTTTTATTTTTTGTTTTTCTCAGTTCTTTTGCTTGAGTAAATTGTTCAAATTGTACAAATCTTTAGTCATTGAGTGGATGTCGGTATTAGGCGTGGTTGTCATAGTAAATAAAGATATAGATTATCTTGAATTAAAGAAAATGCCTTTTCAGCTTGTCTGTATTTGAATGAAATGAGGGATGACTGGGGAAAACTTTATGTTGAGACTCATCTGTAACATTTGTCATGTAAAAAAAGATTTTCAGCTCAGTACTACAGAAGGTGAATGATATGGTTCTAATATTTTGTACTTTGTGAAAGTTCAAAGTAGTCCTACTTGATGGATTGTGACCTGTACCTCACCTAGAGTGTTTGAGCGTTCCACGGTGAATTAGCACCCTGCACTGAGGGATTAGGGCTCAGGTGGTGTTTTGAAATGAAGCATCTCTCCAAGAGCTGTCTGCTGTGTTTTGTTTTTTTTTTCCCTTCAGCTCGCACACACACACACATACACAGTGTGCGCCAGGTGTTAGGGCATGTAATCCATCTTTACACAAGCATCTGCAACCAGGTGTTCTGTCAGTTTATGTTAGCCCAATAAACCAGCCAGTGCAGGCTTAGGTGGTGCAAGACTCTGTCAGCAAGCCGGTACACTCCATTAGAGCAGACACAATCTCCTTGACTCTCCATGGTTGTATATAGTTCTCTTCATGTGGCAGACCTCTCATCCTCTGCCATGCACCATTAGACTGACTGGACGAGAACAGAATGAGGGTGAGACACTGCTAAAAATGTACCACACATCCCTAATCAGGAATATGGTTGTGTGAGTATGAAATCCACAATGAAGAAGGTAAATTGGATCGCGATTAAATAATCAGAATGTTGGCCATGCTGGTCTAGCTAGTAAACCTTAGGTCAGTATTTAGCACATAACACTGACACTGCAAAAACTGGTTCACTGGTAACTATGACCACCCATACAGGAGAATCTGCCAGGCATGATAGTGCAAATGTGCTTTGAAATACCTATTAAATTAAATTAAGTTGTGTGTCTACATACCTTTTTATAGATTAAAAATAGCCTATTAAATATCTAATAATAGGTCTGTAGAGAGACAGCTTTGTTTGACCCACTCACTGACTGGCTCAGTGGTCGGTACTGGTGCCCAGTCACAACAAACAACTGCCCATGAGCAAGGCACTGCCCTTTATGTGGGTATATTTAGGAAGGATATCCAGAAAGGCCAGCTTCTAATAACCATGTCTCAGCAGGCCAAACAGGTTATCTGTCTATGTCAGTCTGACTGAAACAGGCTGCCAACCCCAATAAAAACAGTCAAGGTTACAGTTGAAGGCACTTTACCCTCAGCGCCAAGTCATTCTCATTTAGAGGCACTTTATTATATTAGCCTTGAGTATACACCAGCTGTTGGCCATGCGGTCCTCAGGAACATTAAAACTGGCTTCAGCTAGCTGCGGTTTACTCAGTCAACAGGCACTGTTGCTCCAGTGTGCTCATGGTCATTTTGATAAGGCAGAAGGGCTAAAATGACAAAGTTACAGAGACATTTTGGCTCCGGTTTCACCAAAACCAAACTGCTTGCTCTCCAAACTTCCTTTTATGTATATACTGTATATTCCAAGCATCACACCATACCATGGGTGGTACTCCTCAAACAGCACACTGACAGGGTTTTATGTAAAACTAACCTATTTTCTGCAGCGTTGCTGTTGAAAATGTCTAACAGAAAGTATAATACAGTACTTTTTTTTTATCAAGTTTGGCGTTATCAAAACTCCTGGGAGAAGATTTTTTTTGTGTGTTAGAGAGCTGCTCTCTGCCAAGTCTTCCTCGCTTTTTATCAGTGAGGGCACCGCCACTTGAAGTTCATTTTTAATTCCCACGTTATAGATAGTTCTGATGCTGATTTAATTGTGAGACATTTTCATTTATTCATACTTTTCAGGATTTCAGAAATGGAATTCATTAAGGAGGACCTACTTTATCCTTGATTGCATCATTATACAGCTCTCACATCTTGAGCACTGGGATAGATTTCATTTAGTTCTTGCTAAATCAGAGAAAATATAGAGAAATTCCTTCTGATATTTTTAAAGCTTGTGTTGTTTATAGATAAAGCCTCAGATGTGGTTCACTGCTATTCAATTTTCCAGAGAGAAATGAAATAATCAATTCTAATTAGCTTTTTTTTTTTTACTTCTGTATACTGCATATACAGCTACACACAGATATTACTTCTTGCTTATTGCAACTACAGATTATTTTATTATTAGTCATTATTAATTTATCAGTAAAATGTTACAACCCTTACTTATCAAGAGGAATCAGCAATGAGGATATTATCAATATTATATTACATTATAGTGTACGTTGGTGTAGGTCGTGCATAAAAGATGACATTCAAATGAATATCTTACAGGGGTCACTGCCGATTATCAGTGGTGGAATGTACCTAAGTATATTTACTCAAGTACTATACTTAACTCCAATTTTGAGGTACTTGTAGTCTGGTATTTCTATTTCATGCTACTTTATACTTCTACTCCACTACATTTTGGAGGCAAATATTGTGCTTTTTATTGCATCACTAATTATAATCCAGTGATATGATGTATATTTTTCTGAAATTAACCATTTTGCATAATGAGTATTTTGGTTAGTTTTGGTACTTTAAGTATATTTTGATGCTTATACTTACTTAAGTAAGATTTTAAATGCAAGACTTTTACTTGTAACCGAGTATTTTTACACTGTGATATTACTACTTCTACTTAAGTGAAAGATCTGAATACTTCTTCCACCTCTGCTGAGTACTAAACATAGTGTAGCCACTGTATCTAGTCATTTTAGGCATGCAGCAGTTAGACAGAGACCACATCATGATGATCCCATTCCACAGATGCAAAGACAATGATGTCATGCACGAAGTATTTCAGTCACTAGCTCATTAACTCACTCCAAACGTCTTTGTCTAGTGGAGGATTATCATCATATTCATAAATATGCACCATGTCACTTAGATATACTCTATGTAACATGCAGAAGTCTTTAAGTGTTGTACCAAAACCAACCAGCAGAGGGCCCCAACTAAGGATTCTCCCCCAAATCCACAGGTTTGACAGAAGCACTCATTGAATGCTGATCTAGAATCAGGTCATCCTGCCTAAATCCCAGCCTGTACCATCACGGTATTACATAATAGCTGTCGTACTATCAGTGGATAGTGCCCTGTTTATTTGGCCACTTCTGAATTTCTATGAGGGATTTGGGTCAGGGTGGGGTGGGTTGGGGGGGACGGGATGGGGAAACGCTGACCAAGCCAGTGGCTGCTTCATAATCTCAGGTTACAATCTAAGCCAACAGCTGTTTGAGCTACAACAATGACCTAAATATTATCTGATGCATTCAGGGCTAATAGGTTTTGTCTCTCTCCCATACACACACTCATACAGTTCATTCCTCCACACTCTGCGTGAGTGAACATAATAAACATAATAAAACATAATGCACAAATAACACACTCCTGACCAGAATTCAATATCCTGACGTGTCATAAATATAAGTATGTGATGTATCTAAAGGTATCTCAGCCTCATTCTGTGATCCAAAGAAACTTTTCACCAGTTTACAGAAATACTGCAGTAACCTTATCAAAATGCTCCAAACTGACTGGCAAAACACGAACAGAGAAGTCCATATTCATGGTCAGCAAACCTATGATACCTCATAACAAACTGCACAACAGACATTGTTGGCCGTGATACTGCATTGCCAGCAAAAAGACATTTTCATATGAAACCGTTCCTTATGTTATTGTTGAATATGTTAATCCTGAAACCACTTACCGTGTGCTAAGTGCAGAGTTCAGTAAATGTGCAGTTTGCTCATCTTTTGTCGCCTTCAAATGGCTTCCTCTGGGCAGTGTCTAAGTAGATTGCCACTCTGAAGTCAATGAAGTTTATTTGAAGAAATTATTTGGCTGCACAGTACTCCTTGTAACCCCTTAGCAACTCATCACCATGTATATTAGACACACACTCTTGGATGGCACTTAAGCTGCAATCGCCATGAGGAGTTAGGACCGTGAAATTGTGCTCACAAAAATCCCGACAATGTTATATCACTGCTCTCCCCGTGGCTCTGAGTGTTTAAACTCACGGCTATTTTTTGCCCCATTATTTTCACTGTTCTAATGTTAAAACAGGGAGCTGACCTATTGCTCTATAATGGCTTGGCTGTTTTTTATCAGAGGGGCCATGTGTTTGGTATTATCACTTCAATTCTACTTGCACTGTCACACTGACCGAGACTCACTCTGGTTTCTCAAACTCACATTACTATTGAGTTTGTTTTTTGTTGCAGTTGTTACTGGATGAAACGCATGCACCCAATGCTAAGATGTTTTATGAAAATCAAGAAAAAAATCCCATAATTCTCTTATGAACTTTCCAACACAACTTGGCTGAGGCATTTGAAAGTATAACAGCAATAAAGCATCAATATTTGGCTCAATCACATCCACAGTCACCTTAGCAGAAGTGTTTATTTTGTTCACATCATCCACACCCTGTTTACACCAAAGTCACACATCTTAAGAGTCTCATTCATTGCATGTTTGTTTATCACTATTATAACCAGTGCTAATGTGGTTCTGCAATCCAAACAATTGGGAAGAATTTGAACTTTCTTCCCACATGGTCAGATTTAAGTGTTACATCACAACAGTGCTCTACAATTCTGTCTTGGTCTCAAACATTAAGACTAGGAAACATAGTTGTTTGTATATAGTATGTGAAAAAGTCCATACGGAATAAAAATAAAAGGTCAATGCTCAAACAGCATTAAAATCTCTAATATAAAATATATATGTGAAATACATTCATGGGTTTGTCATTATAAAGCAAAACAAAAAGCATCTAAAAACATTGCTGTGCCATTAGATTCTATGTTAGCTTGTGTTTAGCTTTCTCAGTCAATATGACATGCCCATTAGTATTCTCCACTAAATATTTTAATAAAACATCTTTAATAAAAATGCTTCCATTTCCAGAAAGAACAAATTTCTGCTGTGGTTACAGTCTCAAAGAATGTGTGTTAATAAGTATCTTCTGCTCTAATACAATGTGACACACTACAAAAACACTGCAGTGTTGATCATCCCAAAGCATAAGAAAAAAGACTTGGCCATCCATTAAAAAGCAATAAATATGAAAAATAAATTAGCTAAAAACATTTCAAGTATCAAATCCCCTGGATATTCCCTGTTTGACATCATAAAGGACACTGAGCATCTTACACTTCTAATGCTGTCAACGCACTGGCAGCCATTTTTAAGAGGCCAACCGGCATCCCCCTTACAAAACTGAGCAGACAAAAGCAATCTTCAGTCTTCTGTCCTCTTTTAGGAACACTGTTGGTAACTCTAGACTCACCCTGAGCACATATATTATAGAAAAACATTATAGACAAATCTGTCTGTCCAGATTTTGTCTCTTTTTGGGGTAGTGTACATGACATCCTATGAGGCAATGATATTATTTCCTTTTCCCGGCAGCAAGGTGTCTCTTGGTTACAGCCTCCAGCCTCCTCCTCTCAGCCTCCTCGGCTTTCCTCCTTTCTTCTTTTAGCTCCTTGTACCGCCACTTTGGTATCTGCAGCAGGTGCTCCCCTCCATCTTTGGCGCTGCTCTTCCTCCGGATCTTTTCTGGTTCATAAGTGGGCGTGGGGGCCTTGGACACCCTCACTTTGGGGATGCTAAACCCTGGCCTGACGCTGCTCCTCCTCAGCACCATGTGCACGGGCAGCAGGCTGGTTCTCCGCAGCTCCAGGGCGTCGTTATAAGCCACGATGCCCAGGCTGGAGCTCCTGTTTCGAGGCGCCAGGCTCTGGGACTGAAGGCTGGCCCGGCGGTCTGCTGAGTTCTTGGCCACCAGTGTGACCCGGGAGTTCTGGAAGAGTTTGAGGTGGCTGTCCACCCTGTCAGGGTTGGTGGAGCGGAGCTCCTTAGCGCGCTGCTGGCGAATGATCTCAGGAACTGCATGGCGCCGTTTGCCCACGCTTGGGGGGCTGTCAGGACACACCTGAAACAAAATCAGCAGTCTCTCATTGGTATTACTAGTTATAATATCACTAGTGTAATATTAGTAGCATTGCAGTAGCAATATTAGTGATAATAATAGAATTCTGGGTGCAGTGCTCAGTCTCCCTAGTGTTTGCAGTATTGCATTACTGGTAATCTTGCATGAATGACCTGCTTATCAGATAAGGCTGGCGTTAATTATATCCTTAAATTATTATGAACAAATCCCATGAAAAAGCAGATAATTAGTTGATAAAATAAAACATAAATTAGATTAGCTTTATCCTTTAATAGCATTATTACCACAATATTATCATTAGTTTATGTGCACGATTCTATGAAACCGTGATAGTGGTAGTACTTTATCCTACTGCTTAATATAAACAAGTAATTTGCACACTGATGCAAAAACACACAAATATCGACTATTCAGTCAAATTTCAAGTCTGTGGAAGGTGATTTCCACATTGTACAAGAATGTTTGGCTCCTTCTGAAGATAAGAAAATAAGGCCTGATATCTCCATCTATATTAGTATGTGCAGAGTGCACACACCACCAGAAATAATGCAGACAAGAGCAACTTTACAGTCTAAAAAAATCCTTCCTTATCACGAAGAGTAGTTGCCTGTATACTCATTGCTTCACCTGATCTCAGCTTACATTTGCTTGTTGGTGTGAGGGAGTACACGAGGGACACGTGGGTTGGGGTAGATGTGCTCTTGGATCTTGTTGGACACATATTATGCTGATTAATGACTAAGTGGATAATGAGGGGGAAACTTCATCTAGAGCTTAATCACTCACTGTATGGCATGCCACAGCAATGACAGGGCTCCTCATGGCAGTTGTAATAGAAACCATGTGGTCGATGACGCCCTCCTCCTCGGGGTTGGTGACATTCGCGATCTTGAAGACATTCCGCACGGTGTCCGACAGCCGCTTCAGACAGCCACGGGGCTCCTGGGCTTTGGCCACCAGTGATGCCAGTGGGGGCCACTCTAGACTGGGAGAGTAAATTTGATATAAATCCACTGCACACAGGCACTGTAGGGTTAATACTTCAATATCATAAGGTACGTCATAGCATCTCTAAAGGCTACTTTTGTTTATGTGTTTGTGCTGCTTGATGCAAGTGTTCATTGGGTATTTCAATGCAGTTTACTCCCGCCACCTTATATTCTTCGTCCTTTCTAAAGAATCAATGGCCACTTGCACTGACCCTCCTTATATCTCCAGATATAACTTTTTTGCTGCTAACCTTGTTCTGCGTGTCTAAATCTCCATGTCTTGCAGCAAATAGCCAATAGGCAAGACCTGTCCAGAAACACTGATGAGGAGATGACTTGTACATAACTACATGGCTAAAATGCTAGTCAGGATTATTTGTTTTCTACAAAGCAGGCTGAAGGGGATAGATTGCGTTCATCAAACAGCTCATCAAGATGCTGAGTTGTGGTGCTGCCCAAGTGAAGGGTCAGAGAAAAGGACTTGCAAAATAACTCAGTGCCTCGAGGCAAAAAGGTACATCATAACTACATATGGCAGCACCTCTTAATAATTATCCATGAAATATTTTGTTTATACATGAAAATCTGCCAGCCTTCCATCTCCCTCCCTTGAAAATACTGTAGTGCAGTAATGAAATCTATCACTTCTTCAGATATTGCTATATGAGATAATTGCCCAGGCCAGACAGACATACAAAGAAACAATGTGAGCCAGCTATGAGTTTACCTGTACGTGTTACTGTACTGGCGGGCGCAGGGCCGTTCCATCAGGCGTGTCATCGCCCAGGCGGTTTCATAACGGCCTGTAAAAAAGGCCCACTCCCTGGCAGTCAAGTGGCGGCCAAAGTCCCTGGCATTCAAGGCAGCTCCTGGTGGACACCACGAAGAAGGTTAAATGTGTCAGTGAAAGGACAGAGCAGAAGGTGGATACACAGAGATACTGGTTAAAAGATAAGAAGGTGGAGATTAGAAAGTGTTATGTGTACTCAGAAGTGAAGAGGAGAAGTGTCCAAATGCTGCTATCTGTCTCAGGACAACTCATGCACACACCACCCTCATACAACTCTCACAGGGCCAGTTAATACATGTGTATAAGTGCAGAAACATGCCAAAATAAACATGTTGGAAATTCTATCTAAAGGTGTCATTCCCATCATTAAAGTTAACCCCCTGTCTTGATGATTTGGTAAATCTCTCCATTAGTTTAATAGTTATGGCTAAAAAGAGAATAATCATCTAAAAACACAAATCTGGATCACTGCCAAAATGTATTCAAATTGTCCATCTGTCCTCCAATTTTTTTGAAAATCTGTTCATAGTCTTCTGAGCGGCTCTGATGGCAGAGTAATGGCAGAATAAACAACATTTTTTGTTGTTGCCATCAGAATCCTGCCCAAAGAATCCAGTTAATTTGTAAAAAGATATATTGGTGTCTGTGTATGAAATCTACGCATTACCTCCTTTCCGAGTGCTACAGAGTTTTGTACATTTAGTGAAATTAGACACATTTTCCTCACCTGCCATCATGAGGGAGCGCACACATTCCACCCTGCCTTGCATGGCAGCTTTCATCAGAGCGGTGAAGCCGTGGCAGTTTCTCCTCTCGATATCCAGCCCAGAGTAGTAGTTGAGCAGATAGTTGGTGATTGTTATGTGGCCTTGAAGAACAGAGGGACAGACAGTAGTTACCCTAGGCCACGATACAAAGTCTGTCATCATAACGTGTCAGCATCAGTGCCAAACTGCCCATGTGTGTATATTTGTATCTGTGCGTGCATGTGTCCAACAGTACTGTGAACCGGCCTGTCAGTGTCTGTGTGTGTGTAACTAAGCCAGTGATATACTACTGTGTCCATGTATGTGTGTGTGTGTTACCTGCTTGAGCTGCAGTGATGAGAGCTGTGTTTCCCTCGCTGTCCTGCCAGTTGACATCCAGATACGGACATTGAGACAGCGCTATGACGACGTCCACATAACCTTGGTAACACGCAACCAACAGTCCTATCTGAGACAGAAAGAAAATGACAGGAGAGGAGACAGAGGAGTTAAAAGACGAGGGAAAGGGAGAGAGGCTTAAGTTTCGAATCAGCAAAAATGTTCAGGGGGAAAAAAAATTGCCAAAGGAGATGAAGCAAAACTGCAGTAAAGTGCTGACATATAGGAAGTGGTATGAAGAAAAATGCGAGCACGGCAGTGTCAGTAGGACCAGAGGATCTTTGTGCTTTTTCAAAACTAATATCCTTGAATAAATATGACATCTGTTGTCTTTTCATTGAGAACCGAACCATCTTGGTGGAAAAATAAGCTGTCTCCCCGTCTGATGTTGTTGTGTGTACGTGCTTGTGCGCCTGTGTGTGTTCATGCCAGAACAGAAACCCTTTTATGCGTGTGTGGACATACAGTATGTGCGTAAATGTTAGTCTGGGAGTGTGAGTTTGGGAGTGTGTTGAGTCCTGGAAAACTCCTGTAAAAGTAAGGTGCACACTTCGACAGCCAAGACAAACAAGTTTACCATCAGAGAGACAAGAAAGATGGGGGGGGCTGCAGGCTGCGAGGAGAATTTAGGAACACAAAGTTCTTAATTGACATATCATATATACAGTGTATTTATACATTTAAATATGAAAAATTTCTCTTAGAAAGAAATCTCTTTCTGGGTCAGAGCACATGGATAAATGTTGATTTGGAATGCACAAATTAGTCAATATATGTAAATGACGGTATTAATAAGAATGAATGTGCTGAGATGAATGTATTATTTTATTGGAAACTGCCTTAATCTGACAGGAAATGGGTTAGATCTCCAAAACTCTAATTTGACACCTGTAGGAGACAACAAATTGTATATTTATGAGTTTATAGCTGATGTTAGCATCATCTGTTTGTTTTTAACATGCAGTTTAGTAGATCTGTCACCCTCCCCCCGTTTTCGATTTCTAGATGACTTTTGAAAGCATTCGGAATTTTTTTGTAGACCAACCTTTGTACCCTGTGGGCCCACCACCTGCCGGGATAGGCATCGGGGTTGGGTGCAATGTAAGCTGGGCGGCAGGCGAAGGTGGGGACCTGGGCGTGCCGATCCTCGGCATCGCAGACTGGCTTCAGGGACGTGGAACATCACCTCTCTAGCGGGGAAAGAGCCGGAGCTGGTGCGGGAGGTGGAGCGGTACCAGCTAGATATAGTTGGGCTCACTTCTACATATGGCTCTGGATCTGGAACCAAACCCCTGGAGAGGGGCTGGACTCTCTTCTCTTCCGGAGTTGCCAAGGGTGAGAGGTGCCGGGCGGGTGTGAGGATACTCACAAGCCTCTGGCTGGGCGCTACTGTATTGGAGTTCTCCCTGGGGAATGAGAGGGTCGGAGAGGAAGGCTCTCACTGTTGTTTGTGCTTATGCACCAAACAGCAGTTCGGAGTACCCGGCCTTCTTGGAGTTGTTGGGTGGCGTCCTGGAAGGGATACCACCTGGGGACTCAACGCTCATGTGGGCAACGATGGAGAAACCTGGAGGGGGGTGATTGGGAGGAACGGCCTCCCTGATCTGAACCCGAGCGGTGCTTTGTTGTTCACTTCTGTGCTAGTCATGGACTGGCCATAACGAACACCATGTTTGAGCATAGGGTGGTTCATAAGTGTACTTGGTACCAGAACACCTTAGGCCGCAGGTCGATGATCGACTTTGTGGTTGTATCGTCAGACCTGTGGCCGTATGTCTTGGACACTCGGGTGAAGAGAGGGGCAGAGCTGTCAACTGATCACCACCTGGTGGTGAGCTGGATAAGATGGCAGGGGCAGCTGCCGGACAGACCTGGCAAACCCAAACGTGTAATGAGGGTGAACTGGGAGATCCACGAGATCTTCAACTCCCACCTCCGGAAGAATTTCTTGCGCATCCCGGGGGAGGTTGGGGACATGGGACAAGAGTGGGTCATGTTCAAAGCCTCCATTGCAGAGGCGGCTGCTAGGAGTTGTGGTCTGAAGGCCGTCGGGTGGTGGTTCCCATCTTCAAAAAGGGGGACCGGAGGGTGTGCTCCAACTACCGGGTATCACACTACTCAGCCTCCCTGGGAAAGCTTATGCCAGGGTGCTGGAAAGGAGACTCCGACCGATTGTCGAACCTCGGACACAGGAGGAGCAATGCGGATTCCGTCCTGGCCGTGGCACAGTGGACCAGCTCTTTACCCTTACAGGGTTGCTGAGGGTTTCATGGGAGTTTGTCCATTCAGTCTACATGTGTTTTGTCGACTTGGAGAAGGCTTTCGACCGTGTCCCTCGGGTGATCCTGTGGTGGGTACTGCGGGAGTATGGGGTACCGGGGTCGCTGCTACAAGCCATCCGGTCCCTGTATAACCAAAGTAAGAGCTGTGTCCGCATTCTCGGCACAAAGTCAAGCACCAGGACTGCCCCTTGCCGATTCTGTTTGTGATATTCATGGACAGGATCTCAAGGCGCAGCCAGGGGGAGGAGAGTGTCTGGTTTGGTGACCTCAGAATTGCATCTCTGCTCTTTGCAGATGATGTGGTTCTGTTGGCTTCATCAGGCTGTGACCTTCAGCATGCACTGGGGCGGTTTGCAGCCGAGTGTGAAGCGGTTGGAATGAGAGTCAGCACCAAGTCCGAGGCCATGATTCCGGTTGTACCGGACCGTTGTGGTGAAGAAGGAGCTGAGCCAGAAGGCAAAGCTTTCGATTTACCAGTTGGTCTATGTTCTAACCCTCACCTATGGTCATAAGCTTTGGGTAGTGACCAAAAGAATGAGAACGCGGATACAAGCGACTGAAATTAGTTTCCTCCGAAGGGTGGCTGGGCTCACCCTTAGAGACAGGGTAAGGAGCTCGGACATCCAGCGGGAGCTCGGAGTAGAGCCGCTGCTCCTTCGCATTGAAAGGAGCCAGTTAAGGTGGTTCGGGTATCTGATTAGGATGCCTCCTGGATGCCTCCCTTTAGAGGTTTACCAGGCACGTCCAACTGGTAGGAGGCCCCGGGGTAGGCCTAGAACACGCTGGAGGGATTATATATCTCATCTGGCCTGGGAACGCCTTGGGATCCCCCAGGAGGAGCTGGAAAGCATTGCTGGGGAAAGGGACGTCTGGACAACCCTGCTTAGCCTGCTGCCACTGCGACCCGGCCCCAGATAAGCGGAAGAAAATGGATGGATGGATGGAACCTTTCATTCCTCAGAGCAAAAATAACCTGTGCTTTTTCTGTCGTGACAGGTGTCTTTTGTTTAGTTCCATCAAAAGCATAAAACTTACATGTACTGCATTTAAATCTGCCTTCAAATGGAACTCCATGTGAGAAGTCAAAAACATCATATTCTTGGTGTTCAGTCATGAAACAGTTTCTGGGTAAATGATTGTATTACTGTTTCAACTCCATGCAAAAGATGAAGAGTAGACAACAAAACTAAATAATGTCAATGGGCATTGAAATTTAAATTTTTGAGTCGGTGTACACAGGCTCACATGCCTAACTTGTGAAGCCAGAGCTATAAGAAAAATTGAGTTTGCAACAAAGACAAACAAACAACGTGTTGTTCATAACGGCCTATTAATGGCAAGCTAGCAGACTCTACAGGGACTCTTAATTAGTGCTTCATGAAAGCCAGGTGTGCTGGAAAGGTCAACCAGTCAGACCTACTCCATGTGAAAACACACGTAGACAGTGCATGCATCAGTTGCAAGACAAATATTTATGTATTCTGCTACAGGTGCCTGCTGAGAGTAACTAAGAGTTTTCCAATGAATGTATTGCTTTGCTGAAATAGAGGATGGTAAAAATCAGACGATATGACATGGTCCTGCCTTAGGTAATCAGGCTATGTCATACTGTACATAACCTAAAGGTATAAGATATGGTGAAATCAAATGTTCTGTGTTTTTTGAAGTATGCCAGCACAGACATGGTGATTAAAACAGAAGACTAATCAACTATCACCTCCCAGCTGCTGTGAAAATGACAAAAAAATGGACTACGCCAGATCTGACAGATCACTGTATAAAGACACCATGGGCTATTAAACTTGTTTGGACATATTTAATGCTGTGTGAATATCAGAGCTGTGCCATAAAGAGTTCAAAATCTTAAACTTAAAACTTTGCTGGCGTGTGTGTGTAGTATTATCATTTTTTAACTTGTTCCACATTTGATATTTCTTGAGCAGTCTTGATTCGTGAACCTGCTGCTGTGACATGATGTTCTCTTCAGAGCACTCGTGAAATCTACTTAATGCTTTGCAGCTCTTGGCTTGATGTTTTTAGTCGGGGGTTCCCATGGACACTGTGTTACTGTGTAAATTATTCTTTCAGAAGATTAGTACAGAGATTTATAGAAAACTTACAAAGAGTGTGCCAACCTCCCCCATATCTACCTACTACCCATACACACACACAAACATTATACTGACAGGGTGTGCGAAAGGTTATATGTGCATCTCCACGTACTGAATTTTAAGCAATATCGCCTCACAAGTCTAAGTCAAAATATAAAAACCTCATGCAAAATGCCTACACTTAAGTACATAAATCTTACACACATTTCTCAGCCTCATGTTACATCAACATGTGACCAATCTAACACATTTTCACACTGTATTTTCAAGATAATACAGTGCCAATATATCTGTATATCTGTATCAGACTGAACACATAGTTTATTTAAAAAATATCAACTAAGATTTTGGTTCGGTGTTACGGCCGTAGTGCCATGTGTGTTTTTGTTGTCGTGGTTCTGCTCTCTCTCTGTTTCTCCAGGTACCACCCTCCCCCTCCTACAGCAGGTGATTGTGCACGGCTGGTCTCCACTTACTCATTAGGATCAGGGGCAGGTGTACAAAGGCCGGGAGAGGGGCTGCAGACACAGTTAGTGGGCTGTTCGGCAGACTTCTTTCAGACAATCTGTGTGTACTGGGATGGGTAGTGTTACTCTTCTCTTTGGAGGAAGGGTGGTTTTTCTGATCAGCATTTGTTATCTCAAGTTGTGGTTACTTTGTGTGTTTTCCCTGCTCGTAGCAAGATGATTTTCTCTTGTTCATTGTGCTTTTGTTTGATTTAAGTTTAAAAAATTCCTTAGTTGTGCCTGTGCTTTCGTTTCCCTGATTCTGTTACTCTCCTCATCCCCTGGATGCCTTGCAGCATTTACAGTACATGTACTGTACAGTAGGCCTAGATGTTTCTTTTTCACCTGTAAGACAAACTGAACTCAAACTTTTGGCTAAAACAGACCAAGCTGTCAGCTGTTAGGGTTGTCAGCCCTGAGAGTTTGAAGGGGGAAAGGTGGAGAGAGGTCCTGTGGATTGTCTGGAAGAAGTTCACTTATTCTGGCACAACTCCAGATTGCTCTTTCTGGTTACACACACGTGTCTGTTTTGTTCTCTTTCTCTCTCTCACACACACACACACACACAGTCTTGGCAACCCTCCAGACTTGCTGTGATGTACTTCAACAGCATACCCTGCAGCGTGTCTGGAGCAATCTCAGTCGTCTGACAATGTCCTATTTTCTCTGTGAACCTTTCTCACACACGCCACAACATTTAACTTCTTTTTACCTTTTTTTCCCCAGGCTCTAGTTTTCTACTCAGCACATGCCTATCATACACACAGTGACTGACATCTACTTGGCTTTGATGCACTTTACCAGTGGCTGCTGGCGATGTTAGTGACTGAAGAATCTGAGAGCAGAGCCCCAGCAAAATGCACACACAGAATACAATTGCAGAGACACAAATGAATCGAGAAAGGCAATCATGTGCTACACACAATATTATCCACTCACTGACTAACACTGAGTCTAAAGGGATAAAAATAACAACACTACCAGGTAGTTCAACAACCCTGAAACAACCGAGAGGTACTTCCAGGGATGGATGAGTGTGCGTGAGATGGAGATACAGTAAAATGTAAAGTGAGACTGAGCATGACAGATATTAAAATCCTCGCCAATAGTTTTTGGGAGGATTATGTATTTTGTATGTCAGCCAAATGAAGATGCATACTATGGCAATTTTAAACCTTTCATCACTTGATGCTGATGGACGCAGACTTATGTCCTCCCTGACTGTAATCTCCTCTGTTCCATTACACTGGTTTGTAGGCAACCTCATAAAATGTGTTCTTCATCCCCAAAGTTAATGCAGACCCAAACTTCCCTTTGATGGAAGTGCAGTTTTTCTTGACCTTTTCTTTTATAATAGCTTGTAAAGGATAAAGTATTTTACATTTCAAACCAAAATACTCTGTGGTGTGGAGTGGTATTTTTCTAATGTCTTGATACTTACAGTGTCAACACTGAAACATGCTCTTCAAATGTAATACATGTAGGTAGCAATAGCTTAATTTGTGCATTTATATGGCCTATAAATGTGGATACAAGGCTTTTTGTTTTCTCTTCACATGACTAACATTAGCAATTTAAGATGTCTGTCCCTTTTAAAACATTCAACATTTGGGAGGATCCATTGTGCTGCTACGTTTGTATTCCGCTTGAGAAGTGGAAGCTAGCTAGCCTAGCTTGCTAATATTTGCACTGATTCCCAATGGACATGACTTTCCATGACATTTCATTATTTCAAAATCAGTGACACTGGCAAGCTCCTGCACACTCTGTTGTGTTCTGCATTATAGAAAGGATGGGTCCAGCTGTGGTGTTGGCAAACAAAGTTGTCAAAGATCATACCAACGAGTAACATAACATTGACCCCAAGCCAGTTCAAGTAGTGTGTTAGAAACTACTGTATATTAATATTCCCTGATAATAAGATGACCGATTTCCCCTGATCTCTGCCTGTTGAAAATGAAGTGATATAATGAACTATTTCTTTGTGCCAGAAAGATAACCATTAAATTTAAAGTGCCAACATCGTCAGTCTGTACCAAAAAAACATGCCCACTGGAGTACACCAATATCGGAGGCACTGTCACTGCACAAAAACAAATCAAATTAAAATGTCTTTTTGGTAATGACAATTTTGACCAAATAAGTACACATGTCATAACAAACCAATGTGGGATAAACAGAGATTCCTTAGCAAAAATGAATTTTAATTTCAGTTGAACTTTAACTAACTTTAACTTGCATTTGTAATCAAGGACAGTGGGATCTGATGCAGTCTGAACACACACACACACACACACACACACACACAAACACACACACACTGGTCAACTTATTATTAGCCCATATGGACACACAGACACACACACACACACACACACACACTCCCAAAGTAATCTGGGAATATCCAGAGCCAGGAATAGAACGGCTAAGCTGTATCAGTCAGAGTGACACAGAGAGGGAGGGGGAGGGAGAAAGATGGAACTGTGTATCTACAGTTAATGTGAGAATGCTGTAATAATTGGCCCAGTGTAACCCTTAAAATTCCTTATAGACACACAATAAATACAGGTTTCTATGTTCTTAACCAAATCGCTTAAGCAGACTTTAGTACATGTTCGCACTAGTACCACAGCATCTTCAGATAAGCATGGATGAACTGATTGACCTTAGCTGGTACTGAAATGAAAGAGGATCTGGAATAATTAACTTCAGATACTGTAAGTAGTTTGTAACCAGTAATCAATGTACAGTTTTTGCTTAGTATAGGTTTTTAAATAGAAGTTCACTGCCTATTTATGCCCTGTTATGTTTCACATTCTGCTACTGCTGGAAAGCTTGGCAAATGTTACCTAACAAATACTGCAGCAGCATTATCATATCCACAAAAACAACTAGGACAGCATTCCAAACAAGTAGAAACCTGTTTAATCTCCCCATAATGTCTATGTATTGACCTTCCACTGCTAGAGTAACCATGAGCCTGCTTCACTTGTGGGTTTCTCAGTGTGACTTCTTCAATAAACCAATCTAACTACCTTCTTGTTTCCTAAATAAGGACTTAACCACACTGTATTTTTTGCTTCCAAATAAATACTGGTTGAAGCTAAATCCTGCAAATCATCTGAGCGACAGAAAAAATTTCTACATAAAAAAAAAAAGTATAAAACGTTTCTTTGGTTTGGCAGTCTACAGTACATCTTTGTGTTCGAGAACATGCACACATACACGGACAAATACACTCTAGGCCGCCCTCAATCACATACACCAGAAGCACGTCTGGCACAGACGTACTGGGCCATGTTTCTGTCAATAGCCTCCCTGTTAACTGTCATTCAGTCTGCAGCTGAGCGTTCACGTGGCTGCATCAGATCAGATGTGTATGACTGTCGCTTTGATTTTTCCACTCATCTATTGTTGCTAGAAGCATCATGCTTGCTACCATCTGCAGTGCCCAATTTCTGTCTCTCCCTGCCTGTGCCTCATTTAGCCTTTAGGTCGATGTGTATGTTGGTCAGTTGTTCTTTCTGCCTGTCTGACACTCTGTGGTTGATTTAGTCGCCTGGTGCCTGCAATGTACTGTTGTACTGTATCTGTCCTGCTTTGTCACCTGATCTCACCCTATTTGGAAAATTTGAGAGAGAGAGAGAGAGAGAGAGAGAGAGAGATTCATTTGATATATGAAACATGCTGGAAAAAATAAGATCAAAAGTTGTGACTGATTAATGTTTATGACACTAATCTTCTCAAAAGCCTCCAAACGTATTCTCAAGTTACCATGGAGCATTTAGTAAAAATGTAGGGTTGTAATGTTCAATGCAGGTCTATAGGTTGTGTTTATCACATTTCCTTTGCATTCCTAAAGGTCCAGTTTGGAACATTTGTCTTTCCTGTTCTGTCACACAGACTCATTTTTGCAAATGCTTCAGGCTATTTGACTTGTTTTTTTCTACCCTTTCTGCATGTCTTATCTTAATCCGTGCCATGATACAGATATTTTGTCCACAAGAGGGATTGTTGATGTTTGCTTGACTTTTTTTTTTCATTATGAAACGTCTTTCTGGACTATATCAGTGTGATGTGATTAGGTGTTGTGGATACTTTGGTGCAAAAATATACCGTTCAACATATCAAAACACACACATAACTACCATTAACCACAGGCTCGGGGTTAATCTCCTGTGTTGGCAAACATCCACCTCACTGGAGTACCTTTATGCAAAACACAGAATCCCTACCGGCTTCTGGGCTGCCATTCTGTAGCTAATCCTGACCTCTGACCTCCCTATAGAAGGGCACCACAGAAAAGCAACAAATGATTATGTGTGTGTTAAATAATAATACAATACTTCCATATACTGTAAATATAATTTTTACACAACCTCTACAGTAGTTTCTTTGTCTTCCAAGATCAACAAATCATTATACTGAAAATGAACTATGAACTGCTAATGAGAGAAAGGGAACTATCGTCTTTGTCTTGAACGTCACATTGTCAAGCTGTCTGCTATATCACGATGTTGATTCAGTGGATCTGTGTCAGGATGTTGAAAACACACACACACACACACATCCACTAATGAGCTTAACAGATTCATATCAACATACTGTCTGTTTACAATGGATGAGGTCACAGGGCATGGCACAGTACACACATCCTGGCTATCTATGCAAACACAAAACTGTCTGTCTCTCACCACTACACACACACTTGAACACACATGAGCACACTATATGTAAGCATGTGTTTTGGGGTGCTTACCATAATAATCTTGCATGTCATGTAGAAGACAAGTCTTTACATTCCAATGATGTCATTTCTAACCTTCCTTCCCATGACCTCATCAGTAATTACATACATGCAGAGAAATAAGGAGGGGAGAGGTGGTGAGAGAGATATAGAAAAGTGAAATAGTAGACCAGACAAAGAGCGTGAGGGTAGCCTCAAGGTTAGAGACGCAGATTTGTAATGTAAGGTCACTAGTATGAAAACACAGACCAGCTGGGACATTTTCAATGGAGACAGAAAATTAATTAAACACACTTTCTCCCTCAGCAACTACACTTGCCTCTGATTAAGGCACTGCACTAGAAACTTCTCTACTGGAGCTCTTTAGTTGCCAATTGTAGAAAACTAGTTAATATTCCATATGTGAAGGTATAAATGCATGTCCTGATAATGAGAAAAGGGGCTTTGTCAACTCTTTTCTGGATAAAATGGTAAAAAGAAAAGTACTGAGTCACAACAATTCTTGATGAACGGTATTTTATTCCTGTTCTGCATAGGGCCCATTGCCAGCTAATTCAATTACTATTAGTGAAATGTCCGGATGAGTGAAAAGTAGTCTAGCGTTCCATCATTATGGATTTATCTCTTTGCCCTGGGCTGAGGTTCTTTGGCAGGAGTGGAGCGATACACAAGGCGTAATGAGATACATACTTTGATTGCAATGTAGATAAAATTTCCAATAAGTTTCCAATATTTTCCAAAAAATGTACATTTGTTTATGTAATTTAAAGTCAATGGACTGAAGTCGTAGACTATATAAATGATTACATCAGTGTTTTAAATTGGTTAAAGTCTATCATTCAACAAACAGTCACTGCTACTTCCCTATTGTGGAATTTATGGTTTTAAAATGCATCTTGGGTCATTAACAAGACAAACTAATGCCATCATCTCATTGGTAGATAATGTGTTTGCCCACGGACTCCTACAAATTGAATCCAAATCCAGAATAAGAAAATGGACTCAGATGCATATTCACACACACACATAAATGTGCCTGCATGACCACACACAAACACACACGCTCTCACACACACAGAGGGTTGTGTTCTGCTAACCATGAGGGGCTTCAGTGTTTTTACAGAGCTTGAGGTTGCTCGCTCTTGCAAAACTGAGGTCTGTCAACACACACACACACACACACACACATAGACCTGTCTGAAAATACCAGTTTGGCATGAAAAATGATTTAGGATAAAGGTGCTGAGCTCCTAAAAATAAACTGAACCAAGAAAATAATGAAGCCAAGTAGCAACCTGGTAAGAAATTGTCTATTCAGCCCTCATCTCAGTATAAATAAATATCAAATGAATATTTGATTGTTAATTGATTGATTATTAATCAGATTTTTAATTAATTATTGCAATTAATTTACAGACTCAATGAGATATTGGTGTAATAACTTAAGTGTTCAGTGAGGTAGGCCAGCATGGGCCTGGAAATACAGTAACCCACTACAGCGAGTTCAGGCTCAATCATTTCAATACCTACTGAATCTGAGGCTTCTTAACTGAACTGCAAGGTGATAGAGGCCTCAGTTTGGTACTAATAGCACACACAAACAAGATATAGTGCTCCTGAGCTGGCCCACTTAATAGCCTACTTGCCCCATAACTTGTCCATAAATTACGTTACCAGAAATACTATGTAATTGGAGCCAATTCAGCTACTGAACTAAACACACTTGTCCCTCACACTAGTCTGTTTTGAGATACTTGCAAAGTTTTCATGTGGTTCACTTGTGGTGTCAAAGTGGACTACTGAAAGTATTAGCTACTTGTGTGAAGTTACTCAAGAGGCCCTATTATGAGCTTCATACCCTGTTATTCCTGTCCTTCTCCTTGACCTCCTCCTCCTTCACTCCATGCCGTATCATTATCCGGACGATAGCCGCGTTGTTGGTGCAGCACGCCTGGAAAAACGACAGCGGCTCCGGGCTTTCCGGAGACGGTGTGCGCTCCGAGTCCGCGAACACATCATCCGGCGGGTAGAAAGAGTCGTCCGACGCGATGCTCCGACAATCTTCCAAGTCCTCAAAGTCAACTTCTTCGGATTCATCGTCGTCTCCATCGTCCTCTTCGTCGTCCTCCTCGCACGAGCCCAGGTAGTCCTCGTCAGAGTTGGACAGCGGCTCCTCGACTATGGTCGGGTGGACTTTTTGCTGCAGCTGGAGCTGTTTGACCCGGACCGACGAAGTGCCTCCTCCATCCCTGTCGTCCGTGATAAGCACCATCTAATCCCCGAGCCTAGGGCACTGTCCTCGGGGTAGAGTGCAGCTTGGCACGCGGGGCGCGGGCATGGGACTGGCTGTCTCTCCAGAATCAAACTACCGCACTTAAAAAAAAAGTCACTTACATCGCCTACGGCAGCATAAATTGCACAAACTCCTTGATCTGAGGTAGCCTGTGCTAGTTGAGCATGTTGCGCGTGCTGTAACCCATCAGCCGTCTTCGGGGAGTTTTTGACATTATGCCCATCTGAGCCGTGAACGTCCCACGAAGTGAGACGTGTCCCCAAAAACGAAACCACGTTGAGTTGTAGTTGCAGTTATCCGGCTCGAGAACACATTAATGGAAATACGATTCAGATTTAGCAAAAAAGTGGAGCTACAGCAGACGACCGTCCTATGTAGGACGGAGAGAGACAGCAGCTTGTTAACCTATAGTCATCTAATCCGATTAGATTGGACTGGGACACCGCTCTCTCTCTCTCTCTCTCTCTCTCTCTCTCTCTCTCTTTCTGTGTGTGTGTGTGTGTACTGACAAGAGATTAATTCTAGTCTCTCTGCTGAACCCTGTAGTGAAACATTAATATTCTTAGAATATTTATATAGGCATATATGTTTGTAGTTTAGTTCAGTTTTATGTGTGCATGTATCTGTGTGATATTATTTTAGTATTTAAAATGAGATTCAAAAGAAAGCATGTAGTCTAGACAGTGTATTTGTGACTTCCTCCCTATTCCTATTCATTTGTTTTTAAGCACCAGAGTTAATACAGAAAACATTGCAAAAGTCACACAGGTTACTTCTGTATACTCCGGATACTAGGCCTATATTATGATGGTTAGATAAATGGTTTAGTTTCTTCTTCTTTCTAGCAAGCTTTTGTGGTTTCAAGCGACATTGAAAACAAAACGAAAACTGTATGCTCTTCTCATTTTAGAAAAAATCCCATATGTGTGTGAATTTATGGTAGTCTACATCTGATTCATGGGGAAAACCAGCATTTAAGTGCCAGCCTATGATGAGTCATTTGATTTGAGTATCTAGAAGGCATAAATTTCCTGTAAACCAAAAGGGGCTTGCCAACTTTCAGGCTATTTAAGCAGATTAGGTTCAAATTAAGGGATTAGCATTAATAAAATGATTGTGGCTCATGGATTACATTTCCCATGATCATATGTAGTATGATTCTGAGATCATTTATTTTACACACAGCCTCAGTGCATTCTGTTCAGCCACCTCTCTCTCTCTCTCTCTCTCTCTCTCACTCTCATTTTCTTGGCCACTGGCCAGCTGAGATAACAGAGACATACAGATAGGGCTTCATTACTTGCTGCTGAACTATGGAGAGAGTTGGGCTTGTGTTTATGCATGTGTGTAACCAGTTTTGACTCATGGAAAATTCATGCTAATTTGTAGGACAAGAAATGTTTTTCATCTAGTGTGCAAAAAATGAGTGACTGTGTGTGGCAAGGGAGCACAACCCTGACCAAAAGCTACACTAAAAACATGATTTGGCGAAAATATAAAAGAGAATAGAGAACAATAACCGTATAGTGTCAATTTTGTACTTGAAAATGATCATTTCAAAGTGATGTCAAGAAATATTTATCCACTAAGCAGACAATTGGTGTCACTGAAATTAGATATCAGTATGTTAATATAGATTCCACTAGCAGCATCAGATGCTTTACTGGATGTCCTGGGCTGGTTTTGTGGTTCACCTGTGAGTGAGGACCTTGCTATTACAATAGATATCCTACATAATGGAAAGGCAGGGCTAAGAGGTTTACACAGGGTACACATTTGACTTCTGTCTTGACTTCTGCATCCTGTTTTGATGTTAACCAAAATAACTTTTATATATCTAGTTGTTTTCCACACAAAGGTACAATTAAAAACAGGGTAAAGTGAGAGGAGATGATAATAATTTGCTGTTACTGGATGGCCTATGTACACTGTACCCATTTACATAGAGAATGTATGGCTTGGCAGAGTTTTGTGTAAAGTATAGAGATGTTCCTTTTTTTCTCTCAGTAATTAATAACATCAATTTGCTGACATCACCTGCTGTGGAAAAACCAAGTGCATAACAGTCCCAGTGTGTACCTATTATTATTATACATTCATCTACCACCAGCTTAGAGCTCTCCTGTGGCTGATCCATCTCTATGGTTTCAGTCTGCTGCTGTGTGTGTGTGACAGTTGTGTTGTGTTAGCACTTCCAGAGATATATATCTGTGAAAAGTTTCACTGTCTGATCAAGCCACAGACACAATCACCAGAGGAGGTGATGATAAAATAAAACCCCCCATCTTCAGTTAAAGTCAGAGTTAGGTAAAATATTTCTGGTGAAGTTAGGGTTAGAGTGAAGGTTGTAATCACCATTTTAGATGTAAAGGCTTGTAACTCGTGACTTTCTCACTCATCCACTAAATCTCATATATCTCTCAAGTGTATAGATTTGGAGGGTGGCCTCTAGAAGCTTCAGTGCAACATCGTAATTACAAACATAAATGATGTGCTCATGCCAGTGAAAACAAACATTTTAAAAGAGACCTCAGGCCCAGAAACATGCAGGGGCTCAATTTCTAGGGCCATGACAGCCAGAGACTCAAGTTTGAAAAACAGGCCAGGTGGTAAAAACCTTATCAATATTCATGTCAGCAGCAGTATGTCAGCATCATTATAATAAGTGAATTGGAAAACAGTTAGTAGGAGTACCATCTTCTTCCCTTTCCACCTGTTTCACCATAAATATTCCCTAATATTTAGTCTACCCTCATTGATATAAATGGGGTAGACAAAATATTAGAAACACCTCTCAATATAATGCAATACAACTCAAGAAAACCACAAAATAACCATAAAGTTGAATCCACATCTCTGTTTTATTGGAATGAAAATGACACATTTCAGTTGCTCACATTATATTGATTTATGACAATAATGTATTCTGCAATCAAAGTTGTGCTGCGTTCCAGTTTTACATCCTGATACATCCACCCGCATTTCCAGGGCTGCTCAGAGAAACGTTCAGTAGGATAAGGCTGCCATAGACGCAACAATTTGCTGCCAGTAAAATGAAATTGGCTAATATTGCTTGGTAATAAACTGGTGTTTTAGGGGATACAACTGAATAACTAGAGTCAATTAAATTGTAGAAATTCATCAAAATGTAAGATGCCTCAATATTGTAAATTGCAGTATCCTGGTAACAACTTTACAATAAAAACCTAGCCATGTTTGCCTTTTGTATTACTTAATATTATTCCGTCTCATCAGTTTTTGAGTTCTATGATATTGAGACAGCTGTATTACGAATGACGAAAACCACTAGTGCTCACAGTGGTTTATTTGACACTCTAAGTGGGGCTAGTGGGCCACATTTAGCCCTGGAAATTATTAATAGGGGTCAGGCCAGGGTCTGCAACACATGCAACGTATGAAGACTTGATCCCAGATCCCCTTTCCCATATGTCCTATATGCACGATACTTGCTTTTGCACTGCAATATACTGCAATATTGTACTGAGTACTGTAGTATGGCCATTTGAAAAATCTGATTTGTTGCGTTCACTTTGTGTGTCTCACCTGACTACATGTGCACATCACAGAGGGTGAATGCATGTACATCAAACACTTGCAGAGCCAATTGCTTTAGCTCAACCTGGGCTCAGAAGAAAAATCTAAATCCTCGGGACAGATAATCATAATGAGCCCTTCTGTGAATGTGTGTGTGTCATGTAGCGTGAGGTTCATACTGGGTCCCTGATCCATTACATAGTCAAGGCTCCTTAAAACAACTATACTTAGCGAGAGTACGGCACTCCAAAGCTATTAGATATTCAACTCTTTCTAACCCAAAACCTGTCTCTCTCTTTGCTGCATGCCATGACGTCTAACAACATTTCATAGAGCTCAATATATGCCTGCATTCCACATGCACCTAATGAGCCCATGACCTTGGTGCTGGTAGGTTTAGACAAGCTCCTGTAGTTCTTCCCTCATTCAGTCATTCATGTATTCCCCCTAAAACCACAAACAGCCAAAACACCCCAACACACCATGGTCTCTTCTGTGGCATACCTGAAGCAGGAACGCCATACAAAGATCTCCTCTTGACACAAGCACTGAACTGTTTAGGTTTGTGTATGCGCGTGATGATAAAATGAATATGTGACCAAAACTGAGTGTTTATATTAGGGTTTTTAACGGGGCTGCTTGTGTCTAAGAAGATTGTCTGAAAATGTTGTTTTTCCACTTCACAGCAAAGGCCTAATGTACTGATTATTAATAGCTTGATTAGAAACTCTTCATATTATTGCTTAATCAGTTAATGAGGCAGGGACAGACAACACTGTCTATTCAGAAGCTAAGGACAACACTTAAATCCAGGGACAGAGAAAGCTTTTGCTGCCAGTTGAATATGAGAAATTCAATAGTCCACAAGTGGTAATTAACTCATTTTAATCAGCCAACAATGGCCCTTAATTAAGTTCCTTTTGTGATGTGTGTTCGAGTGTGTAAAGAACAACAGTACAGCCTGGACAAATCAACTTCATGTATTGTTCGCACATTCCACAAATGCTCTTAGACCCTAGATAAAATCAGTATTAATAATAAATACACAGAAACATTAAACAGAATGAAACGATCTATACTGAGGCCCTTTGCAAGATAGTTAAGTGTGACAGCATAGAGTAACGCCACAAGATAAAAGTCCAATATTTTGCAGAGGAACTAATGATTGTCCTCTTACACACAAAGACACACATCACCTCACTGTAATGGTGAGGCAGAGTGGTGAAGCCAATGCACAGGTGTCCTAAAATGCTGTTCCTCTACTGGCTGCAGGATACTGGCTCCAAGAAATCCCAGAATGTGTTTTGGAAAACTCCTCCAACTGTTCTCTTGAAATAAGAAGTAATTATATTTTTTTTCACAAGGACTTCAGGTCTCATTAAATGAATATTTAATATAAATCTGCTAATGTGTGTCACAGTGGGGATTATGAGATCATTGTTCCATTTAAGAAGATAATGAAGCTTAAAGAGAAAAATGGTTTTGGGGGTGTTTGCTTGATTGACAGGCGCCTGTCAGAGGCAGCCGTGGAGGTTTCCGCTTGTTCATCTCACCTCAGCTTTAAGATAGCAGCGAGTAGTAAACCCAAATCCAGGCTTTAAAATGTCCCTTGAGGAAAGTTTGGGTGATGTCAATGACATAGTGTCCATGTTTCTAGCACATTATTACATCAGATACAGTGTAGTGGCGTTTCCAGCTGACTCTCCCTTTTGGTGCACTCTGCACTCACCAACAGATCTTTTAGGATTTGGTTCAGCTTTCATTGTTATAAAGCTTTAATTCTGAAATCTCTTCCTAGTTCTTATTCAGCTCTTGAGGTTGCTCTGGCAAAGTTTGATGTATCAGCAGGAGTTGAGTCCATATCATCCCAATAGATAAAGTCCAGAGGTTTTATCATCCCATGTTGGAGCTCCCTGGAACATAAAGTATGTTGTTAGACATCTATAACAGTACAATCTGTAAGCAATACATATACAACTGAACAGCTAATGCAAATATCCCAGTTACTGTATCTCACTGTTGACTTATAAAATCATGATACTTGTTATTAAGGTTATTATTAAGACTAATAGATAATTAATACAAATAGCCAAGCCTAACAATGAATTATAGACTGATTAAATCATGTAAAACAACCCATTAATGTTTAAACAGTTTCCTAACAAATGCTGTCAACAAAATAGACTACAGCTGTACTGACTAACAGAGCTGACTGATGAAATACCCATGTTCTGCAACTTCAGAATACAGCATGAATCATGTTTTCCCTCAGTCTTACCCTGAAATCTGTTACACAACAGCTACAGAGAGGAACGCTAAAATGGAGCCTTTTTTTGTCCACTCTCTCTTCTCCTGTCTCTTTCGCACTGCTCTGCTACATTCGTCATGTCCCTGGAGATGTGATGTTATGAGCAAGCTTGTAGAAACAGTAAAAGTTGTGCAACAAGGTCCACCCTGGAGCTAACATTCCTAAACCACTGACATCTTTGCAATGACATCATGTTTCTCCCAAGTTCCAACAGCCTAAAACAATGGAGCATACAACTCTGAAGCCATACTGTATGACCACTGTAGGAGAAGATGCTTATAAAAATAAGTTTCAGTTGCATAGAGATTTGAGGATAAGCCTACAAATGCTCTGTGAGGAACATGTCACTGTTTCAAACTGTACGGTGAAAAGTGTGGGAAAAGTGGAAAGTATCGGGACAGTAAGAAACAGTTGGCAGGCGTGATAATCAATACATGGTAACCAGGTCCATAGTGGATTGTCTAGGTAAATTATACATTAATATATGTATGTAAATTATATATATATACTTGTTCTATATTTCTCAATAGAACAAGTGAAAGTAATGTCTCCGATCACAAACACGTGCCAGTTTTAGTGATTTCAGTTTTAGACAGATAACCTCAACGTAACTAGAAAAATAGTATGGTTTGAGGCAACAGAGTGTTGCTCTTTGTTGTCTGCTATTGTGAGAGTGGCACTTTTAAATATATACTTGAAGGAAGACATGCAGAGGTCGAAAGGGATATTGCAAAAGCCAAAAAGGCAAGGCGCAAGTCTCTAAAGCAGTGAGGATCTACAGTTTTTGTTTTCTGGTATTTTTTTGTGTGTAAATAACCCAGTGAAAACTTCTAGTTTTGCTTCTCTTGCCCCTGTCTACATCTCAGTCAACACAAAGGGTAATTTAAAACACCACTAAAATTAAACAAAAGTCCCACTGATGTCATAATAATGATACTAGCAGACAGTGCCTGCTTACAGTTTGAGTGATTACTATCCAAAAACTGCTGCAGTCTCCAGACTTGTGATTCACAAGCCAACAATGTTCCGATTGGAATCTCAATTCCAATAGACCCTGGGCCACTGGAAAGTACCAACTTGGAAGAAGGAACTATGGGCCCCAGGAACCAAAACTGGAAGTTCATGATTTCTAAAAAAGGTTTCTGGATTCCTGGAAAAGTTCCTGGGGTTGGAAGACCCCAAGAGTCCAAGTCTAAATCTGTCCCTATTTCTATTTAGCAAATATTGCTTAAACTTTGCTATGGTTGTGTGGTGTTATTTAATACAAACTGGTGATGATGTAAATCACATAACAGTTTTGGTGGTTGGAATGCCAAATCTTTCTCCACCCAATATCTCAGTTTCAGACTCCACTTGAATAGAAACAATCTATCACAATCTGTATTTCCCTATCAGTATTCTGAGCAGATTCAAATCAATGCTTGAGTTATTTTCGACGTACTATATAAGTTCTGCTTTGTGGTTCAGAGAAAGATCTCTGTTTTAAGACCTGACTAAATTCGTTTTCTGCTGTGTCATACAGGCGGAGACCCTAATCAGGTTATCAGGGATTCTATCTGTCCTTCAATCCCCTTTGACTTGGCCACAGCTGCAATCCTGCCACGCGTAGGCTTCAGTGTATATATATATATTTATATATATATATATATGTGTGTGTGTGTGTGTGTGTGTGTGTGTATATCCTCCACCCCTAAAACCTACTGCCAACTATGCCTGAACTGTGAATTCCCACTGATCCTGTTTCCTGTCCTGCCTGATGAAAGTCTGTGTGTGTGTGTGTGTGTGTGTGTGTGTGTTAGGGGTAAAAACACATGTTCATAAGAAAAGGGTGTGCCTCTGTGACCACAGATTATGTTTTCACACTGACACATGAGCGGCCATTTAAAAATGTGTAAATGTAAAATGATGCGCTGAAGTTTAGAGAGACTGGGTGTGAGATTTATGCGTGTGTGTGTGTGTGCTTCAGAGATTTTCTTGGCCCTGCATGTTATTTTGTGTGCTTTCTGACTAGTGTAATAAACCTGTCTGAGTTTACATTTGTATTTGCCCATTTGCAATATTGCATGGAGGAGTGAACAAAACACGGGGGTTTTAGGTGTTTAACACGAGCTGAAAATCATGCTCTTGCGCCCTGAGAGCTTATCTCCTTACCTCTCCTCTTTTTCATCTGCTGGGTGAAATGAATACACCAGGAGTGAGGCCAAATGTGGTGAGGCTGCAAGCTGATAGGTTGTGTGTATGATAAATGAACTTTGGCTAACCCAGACATAAGGGAACAGGCAATAAAAAGCATACACACACTCCACCTGACAGTCTGTGTAAGGCAGCTTTGTGCCTCTCCTGCTGTTCATTAAAAGATTCCAACCTGACTCAGAATAGCAGCCTCGTTTAGCTGGACAATGATGAATAATAACCCACTGTGCCTGATGCTAACAATTAATGAGACCAATTTCTAGGTAATGAAACAACAGCTGTGCTTGAAGGAGCATTAGCAGACCCATTTATTCATTGAACAGTCATTTTGTTACTTCTATTCCTTCCTTCCTTCCTTTGCTTTCTGCCTCGCCTTCCCTCACTTCCTGCTGATGTAGAAGTTGGAAACCTGAATCATGCTGTTCTGCTTGTTGCTGTCGGGCAGAGAAACCAGCGCATCAGTGCAACAGCTCTACTCAGCAGCAAAAGGATTTTCACAACAGTGAATATCACTATCTCACAACATCATCTGAGGCCAGGGGACCTGGCTTAGCTCTTAAACTGTCTGTGCCACTTAGCCTACCAACGTTGACAGGCAGAACATTTTGGGCCAAACTGAGCTAAAGCGGTGTTCAGCACATCCAGAGTCTTCACTGCGGAAAACATATTGGCAGCCTTCAGCTTAAAGTTTTGAATATATTTCCTGCATTTTTAAACTTAAACATGTCCCTTATTAAACACTACGTATAGTTTTGAAATGCAGTTCAAGTCAATAATTCCACTGTGAATCTAGTGTACACGTATGAAGTGTTGCAATTTAGGGCAATTTAGGCTGTAATGTGTAATGTTCAGAAGCACAATGTATATCGGATATAATCACATGTGCTGACATTTTGACCTAATCAAACTCTCTAGGCTACTTGTTAGCTATCTCGTGAAAAAATAAATCAGGAAATTTTGAGGAGAAAGGAATGAAATATCTAGACGTTGTGAGAACAAACGGCAACTGCACTTGCTGGTACATGCCACATGAGAGATTTTGAGGTCATCTGAGTCCAAACAAGTCCAGTTACCTCTGAGTTAATACTCGAAGATAGCATAAGACCTTGATGACTGACTGAAAAGAGTAAAATTAGGACTTTTTATGAGATTTGACTGGAGCTGAATCCAAGGGGAACTGATTCAAATGAGAAAAATAATTAGGCTGTTTAAGAAAAGAGAACTGGCTAGCATCTCTATTGGTGATGCATATGAAAAAATCTAATCTTCCACTCCCTACATCCACTCTGCTTATTGCAAGTGGAAGTAGTGAGGTAGGCTTTATATGAAGGTATTATTGGAGCAAAACAACTGAGTACATGTGACAGTGGAATGTGTAGTAATAAGGTAAATTAAATAGTCACAGTTCTTCATTGCAGGTGTACAAATCCTATGCTATGAATCATAAATTAAGAAACTCATACACTCACACTTTTGCTACAGTTGCTGCATTGAATATGGTGCAAAACACAGTCACACACCTGTATCAAAAAATGTGAAGTCACGAACAAAATTTGCACATCCGCAAATCAGTATGTGAATTCATGCAATGAGAGTTGCTGAAAAATATTTTCTCACAAATATATATTTTTTCTTGGATATATTTCTATCACAAACACAGCTTGAATCTGCCGCTATGAGTCTCAAATGCTGTTTTGTTGCTCAACAAATGACAAGTTCCACACGCTCTCACTTTTGCACCACATAGCTCAGTGAAATGTGGAACAAAAGTGATTTCTGTACTTGTAGCCAGGGGTCACCTGCAGGTTGCAGTAATGCAACATCGTGGATGCCAAAAATAGACATATA